>JAFEMH010000638.1:680000-683059 GCA_022495995.1 Adenophora triphylla var. japonica | reverse complement strand
AAGAAAAAGTAAGTGAGAGAAAAAGTGAAAGAAAATGTGTTGTGAGTAATGGGTTGAATTAAATAGGAGAGAGGAATGAGTGGGAGGAAGAGTTAGGGAGAGAGAATGTTGTGAGGGTAAAAGTGAAATAGAGAGAGAGAACTGAGCGGGGTAAATAGTGAAGATTCCTTTGCTATTTTGGGCGGACTGACTTTTGGTGCGACGGACCAAAAATGAAATAAGTATTGGCTTTTTATGGGACGGATGGAAAGTAATAAATTACAAATCCCACATTGGAAAGATCAATGACCAGTATTCCAAATAAAACGATCAGCAACCAAGACCTAAATCAATATCCTGATATAATACCTGAGACTTTCAATTACCACACAAGGTTAATATGTACTTGACAAATTTGAAGTTCATATCATATACAAAGCATAACTTGAGCCATAAAATTGGAAAGATAAATACAGATTTGTGGTCAAATGCAGCCTTCATAATACATGTTCCATTGTCCAGAAATAAACACAATCTCATATGCCAAGTCAAACTTTTATGATTATATAGGCATGAAAATTAAAGGAAAATGGTAATGGGAATTTGATGTTAATCAATTAAGAACCACCAAAACCTAACAAAAGTGGCATTACAACTACATTCGATCAGGATCCAAAGATTATGTACCTGAAATCTTTTGATTTTCATAGCTGAACGGCCAGGGGAGTGCTCCTCCATTATCTCAAAACTCTTCAACAGATTAAAACTCAAATCATGATCGATAAAGAAAATAGTAACTGACGCCCATACACAAGAAATTTAGGGGCTGCGCAAGTGCTGTTGGAGATGAGAAAGAGAGGGTACATATAGGGTGACATCTCGAATTACTAGGGTTGATCCAATTCAAACGAGCCCAATTAAGCTGCTATGTATGGGTTTCCAATTAATGAATCAAGACAGGCAGGCCCAATTGGTGAACAAAATATTTATTGCTAGTACATTTGATTAAGTTGAAATTAGTGCCTGACATTTCTCCTTCAGCAAACCCCTCTGAACCCAATTGAATTTCTTACTAATTTTTTTTCTTATGTTATTCCTCAAAATTAAATATAGGTGGCATCTCGATAAATAGATAGAGGACAGTGAACCTCGGAAATCAACAAAATGAAGTCTGATACTGTAAATTGATAGAACAAAAACTAGCCTGTCAGAATAAGATTTTAACACCAAACCCCTTGGAGAAGAAATAAGCGTTTTGTTTCTTATTTAAGTAAAAGCTAATTTTGGGAGGTGACCTATAAAAATATTTTATAGTGCTCATAAAACTTGCAAAACAAGTAAAACTTTTCTAAAAATAAGCATAACACTAATGGTAATCTAAAGGAATTTAAAACACTAAAATATATCCTAAATCGAATGTGAACGGAATAAAAGTGACGAGCTAGGCCCAACACACGAAGCCCAATTATTTAGATATTATTGCCACCACATTCTCAGTGGGTTAGCTCAATTATTACAAGGCCCAAGGCCCATCAGTCAAGAGTCCAAAACTTAGAGAGACAAGAGATGAATTTTGTCATATAAAATACAAACTGATAATGAGTTGGTTCAGGAGGTGGATCAGATTTTAAGTGATGATCCATACAAGGAGGTTGAATTGAGAGAGAGAGAGAGTCAAGAAAAAGATATTGGGAGAATGAGAGACTAGGGATGATAGAAAGAGAGCAGGAGAGATTGAGAGAGATAGCAAATGATAGAGGGAAAGCTAAGAAGGAAGATGATGATGTTGATGGGAGTCAAACAGCTAAGATAAAGCTGTTTGGACATGAGATGGAGAGAGAGAGTAGTTAATGCATTAGGCCTGAGGTAGAGAGAGTTTATACTTTGGGGGATCTAGTGAAGATTGAGAATCAAGGAGTGATTAAGGTTGAACCTTCAGTTGTTCAATCTGACTCCTTAGCTGTCAGAGAATATACTGCAGTGAAGGGGATTATCTCTCTTTAAGCTATGCAGGGATCGGGAGATAATTTTGTGCAAAGTTCTTCTTTCTAGGACTTATACTAAGCTATTCGCCGCCTTTTTTTTTTTTTTTTTTGAAGTGTTGCGGTCCGGCTTGGCTGGTAAATGAAGAGGAGAATGTTGGTCCTCACTAAAATGGCCTTCATTGCTCATGAAAGTGCCAATACTTCAGGAACCTTCAGTTTCTTCTCTCCCTTGGATGAGTTTCCAGCTTATGATCCAGAGGAAGAGTGGTGGCCAAGAAGAGTATGGCCATCCCTTCAATTCTCAAGGATGTACCTATTGAACCTTTCTCTTGGAGAGGCATCCAGTTTGGTTGGAAAGGTATGGAGAGACTGGAGAGGGAATTTATGAGGCTCCATATGGTGGTTACAATGAGCATGATACTTATGCAGAGGCTTCCCTTGTATTTTCAGGGAAAAATTAGGAGTGGAGATCCTTAGTTGTCAGTGGTCTTTATAGGACAACTTTAAGGGAGATGGAGATGAAGATGTGAAGCTTTAGGTGTTTAGATTGCTTGTTTGATATGTTTGAGGTGTACTAGTAAGAATGGTAGAGTAATTTTGGTTTTGGGTTTGTATTCTCCATGGGAATAGGGGTTAGCTGTCGAGCAAGATTGTTGACAAAGAATCCTATGTATTTTCTTTTCAAGAATAAATAAGGATTTTATTTTGGCAAATTTATCATACCAAGCATTTCCCTTAAAATCTCAAATCTTTTTTCATCCATAGCTTTTGTTAAAATGTCTGCAACATTGTCTTCTATGCAAACTTTTGATAGATTGATATTTCCCTTCTCCACATGATCTCTAATGAAGTGATGCCTTACTTCAATGTTCTTGGTTTTGAATGTAAGACAGGATTTTCTGTCATGGCAATTGTGCTAGAATTTCCCAGAAAACTGGTACATTGGTCATGTCCATCCCAAAGTCTTGAAGTTGACTTTTGAGACATAGAATTTGAGAACAACAAAGGCCTTGCTTTTTGCTTGACCAAGATATTATTCTTGATCCAATGAATTGACATTCTCCACTTGTGGATTTCCTATCAAGATTACATCCC
>JAFEMH010000638.1:0-70000 GCA_022495995.1 Adenophora triphylla var. japonica | reverse complement strand
ATTCCCGCCACTATTTTTGCAGTAAACGAATGAGAAAGAGGTAAAAAATGTTTGTACTTAACCTGCCAACAATTAGTAGGAAAGTGTCGACCCCATTAGATTTTGGCAAGCCAATCACAAAATCCATGGAAATGTCTTCCTATTTTCTCTCTGGAATGGGTAAAGGCTGCAACAACCCAGTTGGTGCTACTGTTCTTATTTGTTTCTTTGGCAAGTCTGACATTGCTGAACTAGAAGTTTGACATCGTGCTTCATGTGAGGTTATTTTTTTTTGATTATTTAGCCTCTTCAAAGTCTTCAAATGTCCTCGATGTCCTCCCTCATGTAGGTATCTCATACGCCTCAGCCAATAAAGCTGCACGAAAGCTTGAAATAGAAGGAATAATGAGCTTATCACTAAAAAATAGGCCTTGAGTTGGATCAACTTTGAAGGTATGCAATAATAATTTTAGTGTAGGGATCTTATTGTAATGCATTCTGCAAGTCTGAAAAGTAAAGTGAAACATGCATGATCAGATTAAAAATTTCAAACTGTTGAGGGCTCCTAGAGAGTGCATCAACAACTTCATTTTCCCTTCCCTTTTGATATAAAATGGTGAAATCAACTTCAAAATAAGTCTTTGCTAGTATTGGTCGAAAGATGTAGCTCCAAAAGATGTCGTAAGCTGATGTGATCAGTTCTACTAAAGAAATGATGACCCATTAAGTAGCGTCTATACAACAAGAACCAATGCTACAAACTCCTGATCATATGCAGATATATACCGATTAAAATAGGAAAATCCCTTGCTAATATAAGCTTTTGGATGTTCATGTTGCATCAACACAACACCAATTCCATCCATAGAGGCATCACATTCAACAATGAATGGTACATAAAAATTAGGTAATTTTAAAACGGGTATCGTAGTTAATGCTTGCCTGAGGTTTTGAAATGCAGCATTCGCCTGCGGATTCCAACAAAAAGAGTCCTTCTTGGTGAGATCAGTAAGTAAGTGGATTTGCAATGAGCCCATAGTTCTGTATAAACTTCCGATAGTACTCGGTGAGACCAAGAAATCCACGGAGTTCCTTGATCGTAGTAGGGATTGGCCACTTTTTCACAACATCTATTTTCTCTGATCAACACCAACTCCTTTAAACACCAAATGTCTCAAAAAAATTCACTTCTTGTTGAGCGAAAAAGCATTTCTTAGCATGTGCAAAGAAAGCTTGCATACACAATAAATCAAAAACCAACTCCAAGTGAAGTTTATGCAAATAAAGAGAGGGACTATATTCCAGCATATCATCAAAGAAAACTAAAACAAAATGCCTTAAATAAATGAGGACAAAAGAGGTCATTCATTACCACTTGGAATATTGAAGGAGCATTTGTAAGTCCAAACGGTATGATAGTGAACTCATAATGACCTGAGTGTGTTCGAAAGGTTATTTTGTGAATGTCATTCAAGCTGGACTCGAATTTGATGATAACTCGAACGAAGATCAATATTTGAGAAGTAAGCCGCACCATTCGATATATCGAGCAACTCATCAACATTCAGAATGGGGTACTTATCAGGGGCTATAATGCGATTGAGTTCTCGATAGTCAATGCACGTCCTCCAGGAATGATCCTTCTTCTTGACCAGCAATACAAGACATGTAAACGGACTTGTATTAAGCCTTAAGAAACCTTTGGACAACAAATCTGCTACTTGCCTCTCTATTTCATCTTTCTGAAAATAAGGGCACCTGTAAGACCGCATAGTAGGTGGTTGCGAGTTAGGATGGAGCACAATTGCAAGAGAGTGGGAACATAGCGGATGAAGCGAAGTTGGCTCTGCGAAAATATCAACATACTCCTCGAGCAAATCTTCTATATCAATGTGTTTCCCATGTGAACTAGTATGAAACTCCTGATGCCTAATTAAGCTGTTAAATTCAGCTGGAAGTGGGGCATTTTCAGTATTTCCTTGCAGCTTATACCACTTACCCTCAACCCCAATTACTTGCGCAGTGTTCAAAGAAGCCAGCCACTGAATACCAAATACCATATCATTTCTAACAAGTGCGAAAGGGTAAAAATCATCAATAATTATTAAATCATGTACCTGAACATGCAGTTGTTCGCAGATTTTGTGGCACAAATTAAATTCCCATTACCAATCTAAACACTAAGGCTACTCCCAGCGGTGACCCTCAAGTGAGGGTCACCAGAAAAGACAAAGCACAAATCAAAAAAAAAATGGAAAGTCACGTAAATTTGCTTGCCCGGGCAATTGGCCGACCCAAGAGTTGGGTCAGGTTGTTTGCATACTTTTGCCACATGTCACCTAATAATTGGGTGGCATGTTTTTATATAAATATATTTTTAAAATTAATATATTTTATATAATTATATAAAATAATAAAATAAAAAATATATCAAAATTCATATTTTTTTTAATCTATAAATACAACCTAATTTTTTTACAAACAACCTACAACTCTCTTTTTCTCTACATATTCTCCATCACACTTCTATTTCTTCATTTTAAGTGATGGATCCAAATCACCCCAACTATTATCAGGGTTCCGAAAATTTTCCAAACTTTGGATCTTACTTCCACACACAAAATTTTTCAAACTCAGAAGGTGAACAAAATTCTCAATATTATCAAAATTCTCAATTTTCTCCAAACCTCACTCAAAATCCTACCTCTGAAGAACTTCCCACCAGAGAAAATGTCTCTCGCAATTTGTTTGGGAATGTTCAACACCCAAAACAAAATCAGAAAGGAGCAAATAATATAAGTTGGTCTGTGAAAGAAGATGTAGCTCTTATGTCAGCTTATATCTTTGTTAGCGAAGATAGTGTATGCGGAAAAAACAAAAAAAAGTTGCGATGTGGTCACGTGTGCACAAATTGTATCACGAAACTCAAGCAGAAAATCCAGACGAGCTCAACCCAAGAAATATCGAATCACTAAAAGGTCGTTTTAAACGACTTAATGAAACTGTAGGCAAATGGGTTGCTGCTCTGGAAGAAGCAAATCGTAGGAAAAGAAGTGGAATGAGCCAGAAAGATAATGAAATGGAAGCTCATACAATTTATGAAGCGGGTGGCGGAAAATTTCAAGACTTGATTATTTACAATGATGTTATGAGTAAACATCCAAGGTGGGCTGTAACGTCTCATCGTGATGCAAGACAGTCTCGTCTTGAAGATGATGTGAACGATGATCAAGAAAGTGGTGGCAGCACGAAAAGATCAAGGACTTCTGAAGATGATGTGAACGATGATCAAGAAACTCCAACTCCTGAAGGTTTAACTATTTCTCGTCCAACTGGTAGAGATAAGTCAAAAAGAAAGCAAAAGGTAAGGCAACACAATCTGAATATGAATCTGAAGTGGCTGCAGAACTTCGTGCATTGAGACTCACCAAATCCAATGAATATTCATTAATTGCTGAGAAACTCGAATTGGAGCGCCAAAAGCTACAAATGAATTCCTTGAAGATGGAAAAAAGAATGTTGAACACATTACTGGCGAAAGATAAGCTATCTCCAGAAGACGAAGAGATGAAACGCCGACTAATTGACCTTGTGTTCGGGAAAACTTGAATTAATGTTTAAATTGCCATTGTGTTTAGGCAAACTTAAATTATGTGTGATGTGTGATATGTGTTTTCCTCAAATAAATTATGTGTGATGTGTGAGATGTGTTTTCCTCAAATAAATTATGTGTGATGTGTGAGATGTGTTTTCCTCAAATAAAATTAATGTAGTCGTGAGATGTTTATGTCATTGTCTTTCTCTCTGCAAACACTGCACACACACATGCAAACATAAAGACATCACATGCATTGGATTCTTTCTATCACATGCATTGTCTTTCTCTTTTTCTCTCTTTCTCTCTGCAAACACTGCACACACACATGTCATTGGATTCTTTCTCTCTTTTTCTCTTTCTCAATTAAAGATAACATACACACACATGCAAATACTATTCATCTTTTGAATTCTTTCTCTCTCTCTCTCTTTCTCTCTGCATACACACATGCAAATACTATTCATCTTTTGGATTCTTTCTCTCTTTCTCTCTGCACACACACATTCAAACATTGGATTCTTTCTCTCTTTCTCTCTGCACACACACATTCAAACCTTATACATATGTCTCAAAAATGCAAAATAAACTCACTCAAAATCCTCAATATTTGTCCATAGTATTACTTCTTTTACCATATTTTACCATTTCACTTCAGAAAAATGTCTGCTAACTCTCACTCTTCAGTAGAGTCAGACTCAAGTTCTGATGTTTCTGATTCCAACACTCTTGATGAATGGGAAGAACGAGTTCATGAACAAAATCATCAAATTGATAGCATCATCGAGAATATGCTACTAAACAATCCTAATTTGATTGTAGGAGCTCAAAATTCTACAGTCAAAAGAAGGTTTATTGATAGGGAACGCGAGATTGGTGAGGAACGTTTGATGAAAGACTATTTTGTCTGTAATCCAACGTATTCTCCGGAGCTCTTCCGACGTAGATTTCGTATGCAGAAATCGCTTTTTCTTCGTATAGTGGAAGCTGTTACTATCAACGATACATTTTTCAAGAGGGAAATGATTGCACAGGTAGAAAATCTCTTTCACCATTGCAAAAATGTACTGGAGCCATGAGGGTGTTGGCTTATGGGATATTTGTTGATGAATACTTACGAATGAGTGCAACGGTAACGAGAGATGCTATCATCCATTTCGTAGAAGGTGTCATTTCTTGCTTTGGTGACACATACCTTAGACGACCTAATAAACAAGATTTGGAAAGACTACTCTATGTTGGGGAACAACGTGGTTTTCCTGGCATGATTGGTAGCATTGATTGTATGCATTGGGAATGGAAAAACTGTCCTACTGCTTGGGTTGGGCAATATGCAGGGAGAAGTGGAAAGCCAACAATCATTTTGGAAGCTGTTGTATCATATGATTTATGGATATGGCATGCATTCTTTGGAACACCAGGCTCAGGCAATGATTTTAATGTTCTCCATCGATCTCCAGTTTTTAGTGATGTTTTAGAAGGTCGAACACCAAAGGTCAGTTACATCGTGAATGGTCGCCAAAATAATAGGGCATATTATCTCACTGATGGCATCTATCCTTCTTGGGCTGCATTTGTCACTATGATTCTAAAGCATAAGTTGTTCGCTCAACGCCAAGAGGCTGCTAGAAAAGATGTAGAGCGAGCCTTTGGAGTTCTACAAGCTCGCTTCGCATTTATTCGACGTCCATGTCTTGTTTGGGACAAGGATTTGATGGGAAAAATTATGATGGCTTGTATCATCATGCATAATATGATTGTAGAGGATGAACGAGACACATACCTACACTATTATGATCCCACAAAATTTTTGATGGATGTACCTTCAGGAGGAGAGATCGAACTTCCTCAATACTCTACTGCACGCATTGCAAGTTTGTCGACTTATATGGTTAATAGAGATCAACTTCGCAACAGAGAGGCTCATAGCGCTCTTCAGAATGATTTGTTTGTGCACATATGGGAGAAATTCGGCACTAATAATTGAATATGTAATTTGCATATTATGTATGCGTAATTTAAAATTCAAGTGTTGTATTTGTAACTTTTATAATTTATTTTTGATTTTATTTTATCTATTTTATTTTCATTTTGTTGTCAAGTAATTATGAATTTATAATTGTATGGGTAATTATATTTAATGATTGTACGGGTAATTTTAGAAATATTATTACTAATACATTATATAAAAAAATAAAATGATAATTATATAAAATAATAAAATAAAAAATATATAAAGTAAATTATAAATTATGAATTTATAATTGTATGGGTAATTATTTTTAATAATTGTATGGGTAATTTTATAAATATTATTACTAATACATTATTTAAAAAAAATAAAATGATAAGTATTTTAGATAAGTTGGAGTAAAGAGAAATAAATATTTTATTAAAAGGTTAGGTTGGGTTGGGGTTGGGTCACTGATGGAAATATAAATTATATAAGGTTGGGGTTGTGTATATGGAAGTGAGAGAAATTAATATTTCATTAGAGGTTGGGTTGGGTCAGGATCACTGATGGGGATAGTCTAAAGTAAGGTATAGATTGAGTGGTAACTAAAATTAATAATTAGAGACTCGACAATAAAATTATATGTGGAACCACTATCAAGATCATAACTTCTCTCTGCTTGAGCATCCCCTTCAATTTCAACGTGGTGTTGTGATATATGCCGATCCAATTTGGCAACCAATTTGGAGTTTCAAACGATTTCTGAAATTGGGTCAATCCTAGCGGACTTAAAACAATGCGTGTGTGTATTTTTTTAAAAGAGGTTTGGCTAAAGGACTTTCTGAAAATAAGATAAGCTTACTGGACTGGACTGTAAATAGTGCAAAACAGTGCTGAAACTGAAAAAACAGAAGAAACTGGAAATGTATGCAGACTACAATTTCATCCGCGTGGATGATATTGAAGGTGCAATTTCATCCGCACGGATCACTCTACAGTTTGACCTTTTTACAGCTTTTCAGCCAGCCTCTGTAATTTTCAGAAAGTTAACTGGATTTACAAGTTCAAACTGATACTGTAACTGAAAAAGCAGTAAAGCAAGGAATCTTTGAATTTTAGCATCCATGCTTGTCCTCGTTCTCCCTAAACTTGATTAGTGATCATCTAAGAGTGATTAGTGATGAATCAAACTAGATCAAGCCATCATGAGGGTACATTAGGACTTGAAGCACTTCATTTGCAAAGGGATGGTGAATTAACATGTAAGCAAGTAAATATGCAAAGTAAACACAAGAATTAACACGTAAAATAAAGTCAGGTCAAAGATGTATCAACTTTTAGAGTAGATCTCTAAGGTGGTCATAAGAAGTGACCGTCCTTGAGATCTAGCTCAAGTGTATCAACTACATCCTTGGTTGACCAAAATGTGAGTCTTGATGATATTCATCCATGGAAATGTTTTCAAGGTGAGCATCTTAGACTAGGAAAGGGACATTTACAAGAAAGTAAATCATGTAAACCATTAAAGATGATCATTCATGGAGATTGACTCCAAGATGATCAATCTTAGGTCAAAACAAGGAAGTAAATACTTGTAAAGTAAAAGGGACATGGGAGATGACATAAATAGTAAAGATGTAGATCTTTTGTAGAGAATCATCCATGGAGATGAACTCCATGAAGATCCTCTTAGATTCAAGGACAAGAAGGAAGGGGGTGAACAATAAGTAAGTGAACAAAAGACAAGCAAGATTATATAATTTTAAACATGGAATTGATGCATGAATAAAGAGGGGTTAGGTAAGGAGAAGGAGGGTTTACCAATGGTTACACCCTATCTTCTTTGCTTTGTGTTTGGGCTTGAAGAGTATCAAGGCTTGTGTGTGATTTTGTGTTTGGTTTTGTGTTTAAGCCTATTTGAGAGCTCAATTCGACATAGTAGCAGTAAGGAAGTGAGTTGTTGCCCCCTTGAAAATGAAGAAGAAGGGCTCAATTTATAATTTAGACAGGGGTGCAATTTCATCCGCGCGGATCAAATCGACAGCGTGCCTGATTTTGCAGAAAAGGCATTTTGGCAGCATCTAATAAGTCAATTTTACTTGGAGACTACGCTTTCCAGCGAGGCCACTGGCCATTTTTTATTCCCAATAAGTCCTTCCTTATCCAAATTGTCTAAAATAGTGCCCGAAATGCCCCTAAATGATTATAAATTATTAAATTGGACTGGAGGAACACTAACGACCCAGATTGGGGCACTTACAGTAGCCCCTCGGCGACGGTACTTCCGGAGGAAGTGGGGTCGTCGACAAAAGTGAGGATCCCAATCTGGCAAGCTTTACCTAGATGGGCGAGGAGGTGACCGAAGTGGTCGGACGGCTGGACCCTTTTAGAGGTTTCCTACGTATCTCGGACGGGAATCAAGCCGGTCGTAGTTCGGACCTTTCCGGGGAAAGGGGTGACCAAGGTGGTCAAATGGATGGACCTTTGATAGGCTACCTACGTATCCTTGAGAGGAATCAAGCCAGTCGTAGTTTGGACCTTGCTGGGTAGGGGACGATCTTCTTTGCTAAAAGAGCACCTCACCACCGTAGACTCGCTCGGTTGGCGAAGGCATGCTTTTGTTGCCGAAGATGGATCCGACTAACGAAGGCGTACTTCATCACCGCAGACGTACTTTTGTTGCCGAAGATGTACTCGACTAACGAAGATGCACTTCATCACCGCAGACTTGCTTGGTTGGTGAAGCCGTACTTTTGTTGCCGAAGATGTACTCGACTAACGAAGATGCACTTCATTACCGCAGACTTGCTTGGTAGGTGAAGGCGTACTTTTGTTGCCGAAGATGTACTCGACTAACGAAGGCGTACTTCATCACCGCAGATTTGCTTGGTTGGCGAAGGCGTACTTTTGTTGTTGATTTGCCGTGTAGAGGACGGTCTTTCTTGTTGATTTGCCGTGTAGAGGACGGTCTTCATTGTTGACTTGCCGTATAGAGGACGGTCTTCGTTATTGATTTGCCGTGTAGAGAACGGTCTTTGTTGTTGACTTTCCGTATAGAGGACGGTCTTCGTCATTGATTTACCGTGTAGAGGATGGTCTTCATTGTTGACTTTTCGTATAGAGGACGATCTTCGTCATTGATTTTCCGTGTGGAGGACGGTCTTCGTTGGAGGGAATCGGGCTTCCGCTAAGAGTTGTTGAAGAAAACGGGCTTATGTTGAAGGCCAAAGTTGAAAATGAGGAAGGGAACGGGCTTCCTGAAATAGCCCGGATCCGAGAGGCAGCGCGATCGCGCCCCGGCATCTGGCATTTCGCAGGGCCTTGCGACGCTGTTTTTCGCGTTGGAGGTGTCTCGCCGTGTTTTTGCTTTGTATAGTCGCCACGCCGTTTTTATTAAGCCCAAAACATTGAAAAAGGGCATCAGTTTAAAAATAAACTGTTTTTGTTGTGTGATGAGATTTTGAGTTCGGAGGTCAGATGACTCCTCGGGAAGAGAATATTAGAATCTTAGAGCTCACCCGAGTCGCCTCGTAAAAAGTGTTTTTCGGATACCCCTAATATTCTTTAACTGTTGTGTGTGTGTGTGTATGTGCTTTTAAAAATGCATGCTGTGTCGAATGTCTACATTGTACACTGCTTTATCGAAATTTATTGAAATAGTGTAGGAAGGAAGCCTTATCAATGTTGGTTCGTGTCTGTCTTCCGCAGGGGAATAGTGTTTGAGGACAGAATAGTGTTCCGGTACGGACCGGGATTGCTTCGAAAAAGGGGCCGGTTGTCTGCGGACAGAGTTTCGGCGTGCGTTGGGATCGCAGGGATCACTCGGGCAGAGTTTCGGCGTGCGTTGGAATCGTTGGTTGGATTCGGGCAGAGGTTCGGCGTGCGTTGGAATCGTTGGTTGGATTCGGGCAGAGTTTCGGCGTGCGTTGGAATCGTTGGTTGGATTCGGGCAGAGTTTCGGCGTGGTTTGGGATCGTTGGTTGGATTCGGGCAGAGGTTCGGCGTGCGTTGGAATCGTTGGTTGGATTCGGGCAGAGGTTCGGCGTGCGTTGGAATCGTTGGTTGGATTCGGGCAGAGTTTCGGCGTGGTTTGGGATCGCCGGTTTGACTCGGAAAGAGCCGGGACGCCTCGGGAAAGACCAGGCAAGGCCTCGGAGTACCACGAGGGGCCTCAGAGTACCTCGAGAGTGCCTCGGGGCAGCGCGGGAGCGTCGCGGGAGCGCTCGAGGAGGCTTCGGAGCACCTCGAGGGGGCTCGAAAGGCCTCGAAAGGATCCGAAAGGGGCCGAGAGTGCCCCGAAGGGTCTTAGAGGGGAGCCTGAAGGCTGGGGGGAGAGGAGAGAAGAGGAAATTGTGTGAAAATGAGGGAGGGGGAGCCCTTTATTTATAGTGCCAGAAAATTGCAAAGAGGTCCGTACGGACCTCCTAGGTAATCCAATATTTTGGTTTTCCTCGATTTGAGGAAATATGTGATGATGAAGAAGATTCAGCCATGATGATGTCCCCTATGCAATAAGGTCCGTACGGACCATCTTAGCATGCAAAGAGGTCCGTACGGACCAACCATGCAGGGGGGTAATGATGTTCTCCGGGATTTGAGGGAATATTGTGGACTTTAAGGGGATTTAGTAATCATTGAAACAAAAAGGTCCGTACGGACCTTAAATGCTTTTCTAATTTCCTGAAAATTCCCAAGAGGTCCTTTTGTCCCTTTTTATCCCAGAAAAGTTCCTCCCTTGGTTTGGCTGAGGGTTTTTTAAGGGTTTTGAGTGCCAGAGGTCTTCGAGACTGCGTTTGTGAGTCTGCGGTGTTTCCTGTGTACTCGGAAGAGGGTGATCCAGATTGGGGTACTTACAGAAGCCCCTCGATGACGTCACTTGCGAAGGAAGTGGGGTCGTCGATAAGATAAGGGTCCTAATCTGGATCGCGTGTTGAGAGAGGAAGTGACCGTGTAGGTCGGTGGGAGGACGTGGCGGTGTCCTATTGTGTGACCGTTTAGGTCAATTGGCTGGACCCTGTGATAGGATTCCTACGTATCTGTAAGTACTCCAATTTGAGCTTGTTAGAATTTTCGTTAGAAAATTAACGAAAGTCATAACAATTACTAACATTCCTAACATTTCTAACTTTCCTAACAAAGTGAGGGTAGAATGGGCATTGCCAAATAAAGATAAACCAAAGAAAGCATCTTAAAAAGCAAAACAAAAGAATCAAACCATAAATAGAAATCTTTGGAAACACAAAACTGGCCGTTAATTTGGTTTTTTTGAATTTTTATTCTTCTGTCCAAAGCCGGAGCCGTAATTAATGAACAAGGCACGCTGCACTTCTCATCCGCGCGGACATGTATGTAAATTTCAGGGGCCTATAAATTGAACCCTCCTCTCTCAGTTTACACAACACATTTTGACACAGCAACGAAGTTCTGGCGAAATATAGAGAGAAAACAGTGGGAATCCTTTGATTGCCACCATTTTCTCTTGAATATTTCCCAATCCACTCCAAACATTCTCAAATCACTCTTAAACACACCAAGCTCAAGCTTGAAACACTACTCAAGAGGAAGATTAGGGAGAAAACATGGAGGACTTAAGTGTTATCCACTTGTTTTCTCTTTGATCAACTCTATCATCAAACCCTAAATACATTCAAGCCTTGAATCCACCCAAACACAAATCCAAACACCAAATCTTGATACTCCTCAAGTCAAAACACCAAATCTTGATACTCCTCAAGTCAAATTCCAAGCCTAGGAAGATAGGGTGTCACCATTGGTAAAGCCCTCCTTCTCAAAAACCCTAAAATTCTCTTTTAACTTCTTGTTCATCTTGTTCTTCTTACTTGGGTCTTTTTGATGTCTATTTTAACTTAAGTTTTGACCCAAGATGGTCACCTTGAAGTTCATCTTCATGAATGACCATCTCAAATGGTCCACATTTTAGATCTCTAGTTGATTTTTCTCTTAAATTTCATTTCTACAAAACATCCCCTTTCCCTTTGCAAAGGACATGTTTCAACCCCATAAATTCCCCAAGGATGACTTGAATATGATAACCACTTAACAAAAAGTAGTGGTATCAAGTCTAGGGATGAAAATGGGGTGAACATAGATGCAAATCCCCCAAAAATCACATTTTCCCTCAAGAACATCTTGCTGTCCAGTAGCATTGTTCTGAGACCTCAGTCCATTTTCCTATTTTTTGGACCCAGTAAAACTTGGAATTGGACGTTGACTACAAAACACTTTTTGTAGCCAACATCTAGATCTTTCCAAACATATTTTTATTTTATTTTTTGGGTTAGTGAAACTCCTCTTTTCAATTTTTCTTTTAGAGGCCAGTTCATCAGCTTCTGGAAATCCAGATTTCACATCTGAGATTTCCAGAAGGTTTTGACCCCTCAAATTACTTCCAAAATGGAAAGTTTCTTTGCAGAAACCCTATTTAGGGTGTTTTAAACAACTTTCATTCTCGGACTTTCCCCAGATTCTGAGGTTTTGAAGCCTTTAAGTCCATTTCAAAGTCAAGGGTCAACTGCCTTCTTTCATTCTGGCAGAATTGCTTTTCAAATCCAAAAATCTTTTGAGTGCCAAGACTCAACCCAAAAATCACCCAAAAAATCATGGGATCATTTTAAAGCCTTGAAAAGAGCTCCCAATTTTTACTTACCCCAGTTTCAACTTATTTTGGCCAAAACACACACACACACACTCACAAATGATTTTCAGCTTGGAAGACTCGTTTTTACGAGGCGCGTCGGGTGCACACTAACGTCCTTCCCGACGCGTAACGTGACCTCCGAACCTAAATCTCTGATCTCGGGCTTTTTTCAAAGTTTTGGCCCTCAAAATTAAAATGGCGTGGCGACTCCGTTTGATTTTCACAAAAAAATCGGGTACATCACAGTGGCGACTCCGCTGGGGACTAAGCTTTTTTAATAAAAAAATGGTATTCGGTATATTGGTGGAAACCACTAAATTTCCCGTTATCGCCTCCTAACACGAGTCGGGGATAAATTGTGGTCTAACAATCCCACGTACCGGTATCACCGTTTTCCAAAAAAAAAAAAGCTTTTGAGGGTCAAGCTTCCGTCCCGGCTTTGAAAATCATTTTTTGTGTGTGTGTTGATTTTTGCACAATTTTCATGTTGTTTTGGCCGCCTCGGAGAAAGTCAAAATTTTGACTGTCGGAATAATGTCCCTAACTGTCGGAATTTTCGTGCTTATGTGCTCATCAAAAAAAAAATCAAAAAAAAAAGGAAAATTTCAAAAAAAAATAAAAAATCATGCATCATATTTTTAAGACACATAAAAAAATTTCTATTTTACTCAGAAAAAGAATATAGACTGCTTGCACACTACGCGCACGTGACCGTACACTGCACACTACGTCCTTAACCCGGGGAAATCCTTGTCGCGGTCCGTTTGGTCTTATTACGCCTCTCGGATGAGCACAGGACTACCCAAACATCCCATGGAGCCTCGTGTCGACCATGCACTTGTCCGTGACACACTTTGTCCGAGACCCGGTTGGTTTTTAGTAAATTACGTGTCATGCCCCTGTCCGTGTATAGACCTTTCCTTTCAAGCCTTTGTCGGCATACCGACTCAATATCTTTCGGGTCCCTAATCGGTCGAAGTGCCGGTTTTCCGCCGCGAGACTTTGACCAAGATATTGACCGGCGCCTTGACTTCGGCTCGGCTGGCACAAATTATACACCGACTCCCTGCATTGACACCGAGTCATCAAGGATTAATGACTATTCCATGCCTAATTACGGCTTAGCCGACGACAAGTCAAGATCAATCGTGGACGCTTATCGGTCAAATCATGCCGACTTTTCGTCGAGCCGGACATGATCTTGACTTTTGACGTCGGCTTTGTCCGTAATTTACATCGAATGCTCGTTAAGACTCGATTACCCGCCGACTTTTAGAATCGTTTTTCTTTCGGTCGGTGGGACCCGCTTGCCCTATAGGACCCTCGCCGGGGCATCCACCTGGGAGGTCGAAATACGGGTGGAATACGAGGGGCTTATAGACGTAGTGACGGGGCCCACCGAACCGGGAATCGAGTAGTTTGCAAAAAACAAGAGCAATCTTTTCCAACCGATTAGGTTAATAAAACGTGTTTTAAGTAAACATGAACAAATAATTGCATGTTGCACGAGCCTTGAGCCCAAACACCTACCCACCTTCAATTTCCGCCATCTGAACCCTCGTGTCTCTCCCCGCCTCCGCACAAAGCTTGGTTTCGGGCACCGGTCACCGTTTGATCGGTTGGGAAGAGTCAAGCGCATCGTCGGCTTCGTCGTTTGTTTCAACTCCGGGTTTGGAATGTCCGCATCGGTGGTAACGATGGGGACAACGTCACTCCGCCTCCGGGACTCCTCGAGACGTAACGGCAATGGAATCGGTTAGCGAGAACGGATGAGAGTGCGGCAGGAAGCTTCTGGTGAATAGCCTTATCGAGGCTATTAAGAGCCATGGTCTGGCTGCCAGTCTCAACCCAGATGGCACCTTCACTGTGGAAGAAGAGGAAGACCTCAACCCCACTCTTGGTCAGCCCGACTACTCCAGGATGCCACCACCGGCCTCCCACGGTACTACCACCGAATCCATGCTTCTCGACCTGCAGGTCGGCCCGGCTCCCAAATGCGGACCACTTTGGATCCCTGCGGCCGACGAGACGAGCCAATTCCCGGTCCCTCGGTGGGGACAAAATCGGTACGGAATATCTTCTCATGCTTGGGGCTACCGGAATGCCACGGCAAATGGGGATCCCACCTCGGTTCGGGACCAATCAATCCAGGACCTTCACGGCAACGGTTTGGGATACCACCCCGGTTTGGTTCGGGGCAACAATCGGGAGTCCCACCTCGAGAATGGTACTAGCTCGGTAGCTCCTCACATAGCTCTCACAAATCCATTTCTCACTCGAGACTTCTATGGGTTATCAAGCCTCCATCCGGTGTCATCCGAATCACCGGGACCGCAGTATCCCCACAGTTACACACCTTCGCCACGGGCGGCCATGCAATTGACAATCCGGGACAGCGGCACACTCAAGCCTACTTATGGGCCTCACTCAGGAAATCCGAGCTATCCAGGCTACCTCGGTCCGCCTCTGCCTTCCTGCCAATGGAAAGCCAACGGCAAGCCGTGGGTTTTATCCTTTTGCCCAAGCTCCTACCTACACTCCCCGGGGTAATTTGGGCCAAGGACGAGGTTTTCACCTATGCCCCGGAATATGGTATCCCTTCCACCAATGTGCCACCGAGTAGTAACTCCTCTCTTCAGCTCCTCGGCTTTTGAACGCTATGGCTCCACCTTTGGATCCCCAATTGGCTTGGTTTATGGAGCAACACAAGGAAATGAAAGCACGGATGCTTGAATTGACCGCCAAAAGAACACCGCTCTTCGGCCTACAGATCCCGACTCGATTGTTCCCCCGCCTCACAAGTTTGTGATGCCCACTCTGGAATTGTTTGACGGAGTGCATGCCCTAAAACTCACTTGGACACCTATACTTTGGCAATGAAGGCTAAGGGATGCACAAACCGGCGGTTGGCCGATTACTTTAGTCTCTCTTTGAAGTCGGGGGCTTTGAAATGGTTTTTCCGATTGCGGCTGAAGCTAGGGCTACTTGGGAACAGTTACCGGTACTTTCACGAGATAAGTACAAAGCCAACTTGGAATGGGAGACAAACGAGTTGACACGCAAACAACGATGCGGCGCCTAATGAGAATATTGCGGATTTCTATAAGAGATGGAACTTAAAGCTCGGTGAAATGGCCATTCCTCCCTCGACGAGGAGCGATTAGACATCTTTCGGTCATGCTTGAAGCCGCATTTGAGAGCTTCCCTCGGCCACTTCCCCTACGGCGACTTGCGTGCAATGGTTAATTCGGGGCTAAGTTTGAAAAGGCTTACAATCGGCGGCCGGCATTGCACGCCTACGGATATCGGGCTCCTCCCTCCAAAACTACTCTCACTTTCGCTAAAGGCAAAGAGGCGATCGGCTACGCGGGACGGGGCGTAACAATGCCACTTCCTTTGTTCCCAAGAAGCTCGATGCATCCAGATCCCGACTCCAAGACTTGAGAAACTTTGGGATGCCTTTGAGTGATATCTTGAGGTTTGATGAGAGAAGGTTTGCTCCGGCCTTTGGAAAATTATCGGCCTAGAAACCCCAACGCTCCTTTGGATACCTCCAAGCATTGTGCCTTTCATCGGTACCATGGGCACTGACGGATGATTGCGTCCCCTGAAAAAGGCCATCGAAGGGTTGATTGAGCAAGGGAGGTTAGAGATGCTGAAGGACCTAATACTATCAATAACCCGCTCCCTAACAACATGAGTGTCAACATGATCGAGTTTGGTGGATCAAGCCTTGTGGACACAATGGAGTTTGACTCGTCCCTTTGCAAGGTCAATGAACCGAGTCATCGCGAGGCAATGAAGATGGTTGGATTGAGCAAAAAGTTGCCAAGGAAATCCTGATGGAAAGGTCTGCAATAGCTCCTGTCTCCGGCGTCGAAGAATAGATGCATGGTTCAACTTGGCAAAGAGCGGCTAGGCGGGGGCTACCTATCTTTAAAATAGTCTTTTGAGTCAACCTTCGTAGGTTCTAGTACTTTTCTTTCACCTAAGTCCTTCTGGACATTTGTCGTTGTAGTCCATTTTGGACATAGTGGTTAAGTGTCTAATTTTTAATATAAGTCTTTTTTCTTCTCTTGCTAGACTCGAGACATCACTTGCGCACCCACGTTACACTTAATTGAAATGGTTTTATCCAAAATGATCACTTGCTTTGCTCAACCACTAATTCTTCGAAAATGATTAATATTTAAACTAATCGGAGTGAGAAAATCAATTGATATCCTTCCCAAATTGGGGCTTACCAATTCCCCATCTTGCATCTCATATGCTCACATCTCTTTCATCATCATCATCTCGTTGCTCGATGAATTTGCATGGATCTTTTCTCATATAAAGCTTAAGCAAGCAATGAAGACTTAATCTCGTTTAGGTCATCCAGTAGGGATTGCGGTTGAAACCTTTCACCCATAGGAAAGCCATTACCTCACCCTTACTAAACACTACCCTATCATTTCAAGATCGGCGTGTTTTGAAACCCGGTTTAGCCATCATTTTTGCTCCATACTGAGAGAAAGTCCAAGCGAGCCCGAGAAGTTAGCTTCGAGAATCGGCGATGCGCAAATTATCTCAAGCCATGAAGGAAGGACAAAGATAATCCCCAACTCCTCGGGAAGCTTTCCAAGTCAAAAAAAAAAAAAAAAAAAAAAAAAAAAAAAAAAAAAAACAAAAAAAAAAAACAAAAAAAAAAAAAGAAAAAAAAAAAAAAAGAAGGATTTTAAAATCCTCACAATCTCGGATATAATTCCAAGCTCCTCGGGAAGCCTTCCAAAAAAAAAAAGAAGAAGAACTCAAAAGTCCCCGACATCTCAAGAAGCTCTCCAATGATCGAAAAGGAGCTGAATTCTCGCAAGATCGCAAAAAGTTGTCGATCGCTCGGACTTCCTCTTATCATTACCTTAAACCAATCCCAAGCCATCCTCTCAATTTTAGAGGATACTCCCATCACCATTACCCTTGCCCTTGGCCATGTCAAAATCGACCTCTCATTCTTGGAGGCAATCAATCTTCCTCGCCATAGATTTCCCAAACACATCCCCGCGAGCCAACCTCTCATCTTTAGAGGTTCAGTCAGGTAAAGGCCTAGCCGACCTCTCATCTCAAGAGGTCATAATCTCCCAAATCACCCGATAGCCGATCGAAGCCGGAAACCCAACTACGGTCCCACGGATAGAAGTTTCATTCTAATATCCTCGATGTCAGGATCAAATTAATGCTTCATTGCTTGCTTAAATTGGAATCTAATCCATCTTGGTCCAAAATTACCAATCAAAGATTGTGCAAATTCAACCCTTCCCTTCATGTGAGCATATTTCATTTCTCCTCACAAACACTTGCCGTGGATGTCCCACTGGGGCTTCGCATCCGTGTCTTTCATGGACACTCTAAGGGGATATGTTATTCAATCCTCAAAATCCCCAAAGGTCCTCAGACCCTCGAATTTCAACATTCGTTCTCTTTTCATTCGGTATAGGCCCGAACTACGGCGACCTGAGCTCCTCAAAATGAGGGGAACGTAGGCAACCAGAAATGGTCCGGTCGAAATCACAAACAAATCTCAAAAAAAAATCCGGCCTCATCAAGGATCGTCCCTATACACTTTCCGCCCTTCCAAGCTTGATTTTCGATATCAGTTGGTTTTCTCCTTGTGATTAATCAAAATATTTGTTCATATCAGATTTAGGGATTGAATAACCCGAACATTAACAAAGGGTTTTAAGCAGCCTTGTGATCATCATGAATAAGACAAGTTTTCAAGTGTCTCGACAAGTCTTCTCTCTCTCCATCATAGGGAAATAGAGCCAAACACTGTCTTTCTGTCTGCAGGGGCTTCCATACACTTTTCCACACCTTGTAACGCTTATACTCTCTCAAAAGAGTCAAACCTAAAGCGAGTGTGTATACACAAAATCGGGATTCATTCCCACTTTTCAAAAGATGTGCCCCTGCACGTAAACATTCCTGAGTCTTGTCCGGTGGTGGTTGACTAAGATTTGAAAAGATGGGTACCCCCTCGGCCACATAATGCCTCTGCCGCAACAAGGCGCTCCGAATTTCTTCACGTGGGGCTTGCTAAGCGGTTCTCCCGGGTTCTCTGTATCAGCTCTTCAAGCTGGGGCTTCCATAGTCATCCTTGGGTCCACATTGCGTTCTTCACTACGAGATAGATTCGCCAAGTCACTTCTTCAAAATCCGGGCTTTGCCTACTCAGGATCCGGGGGCTTTGTCAAGACGGTCTTTTGGACCCGAATTTTATCAAGAAAGAATTTCAGCTTCAGAACTTGGTACACGGCAGCCTCCCGTAGCATCGGAATTCAAGATCAGGGTTTCTCCCGGCATTAGCAATTCCATCAAATCATTCTCCGGATAAGGTTTTCGGCCGAGGTCACAGCTCACCCAAATGAAAGAAGCTTCACTCATATCAACGTGCCCTAGAGCCTGTCAGCATCAGCTTCAAATGACCAAGATTGAGAGGGAAACTGTCAACCAAGACCCGGGATCCGAATCCAATCTCATCAAAATTGAGGTCCATGTGATACTGCTGACAAAACCTCACCAACAACCGCTGTTTAAATCGCGATCAAGGGTTCTCATCCCCCACATGCTCAAAATCTGTTCCAAACAGTCTCCAGACACATACATCACCATGCATCCCCACAAAAATCTCCCAAGGGCTCATGTAGCATGCACAAAACTTGAATCAATAGGAAAAATCCTAAGTGATTGAAGATCATAACTTCCCTGCCAAAAGCTTAGGCTAAGTGCACCTTCAAAAGCAAGTAAATGCATCATCTCGCGAACATATGCAGTGATACTCTCACAATCATTTTTAGCTCTAGGCATGCATCTGTCATCATGAATGTCATATATGCATCTTCCTCTTCACTAACGAATGCAGGAATTCAAACGTGAAATCAAATCCCCATTTTTTCGGCAAGGATGATCTTCACCAAAGACGACCTCCAATGAATGAAGACGCCCTCCAACATCTACAGTTTGGCAAAGACAAGCTCCGGCGTCTGCAACTTGCTAAAGACGACCTCCAATGTCCACAAATGGATGAAAACAGCCCCCAATGAAGACCACCTCCAGTGTCTACAATTCGGTCAGAGACGCCAAGTTCTCGAATACAATTCGGTCAGAGACGTCAAGTTCTCAAATACAGTTCGGTCAGGGACGCCAAGTTCTCAAATGCAAATCAAATGCCAGTTGGTCAGAGACGCCAAGTTCTCACATACAAATCGGTCAGAGACGCCAAGTTCTCCAATACAAATCGGTCAGGGACGCCAAGTTCTCAAATACAAATCGGTCAGAGACGCCAAGTTCTCCAAGGCAAGAAGGTCAGAGACGCCAAGCTCTCCAATACAATGCGGTCAGAGACACCAAGTTCTCAAAAGCAAGAAGTCCCAATGTGAATACAAGCTCAACCACCTCTACAAGGTTGACGATCACCAGCAAGATGCAGACTCAACCAAACTCCTCCTTCAGGTCAAAATGCCTCTAAAGACAGCAAATCGTCAGCAGAAACCGTCCCACGAACAGCAACTTAACAACTCTTCATCAACATCAGCCGTAGCCTCAGTCCTTCCGGCAACTACAGGTAAGCACAGCACAGGTATGAAAGCATATCTTAGTCAACTACTTTTCTAAAAGAACATTATCATCAGATCATAGGGCGACTTCCCCAAAACAGTCAAAACCACAGGGCGACTTCCCAAAAATAGTCAGATCATAGGGTGACTTCCCCAAAACAGTCAAAACCATAGGGCGACTTCCCAAAAATAGTCAGATCATAGGGTGACTTCCCCAAAACAGTCAAAACCATAGGGTGACTTCCCCAAAACAGTCAAAACCATAGGGCGACTTCCCAAAAATAGTCAGATCATAGGGTGACTTCCCAAAAATAGTCAAACCATAGGGCGACTTCCCAAAAATAGTCAGATCATAGGGTGACTTCCCAAAAATAGCCAAACCATAGGACGACTTCCCAAAAATAGTCAGATCATAGGGTGACTTCCCAAAAATAGTCAAACCATAGGACGACTTCCCAAAAATAGTCAGATCATAGGGTGACTTCCCAAAAATAGTCAAACCATAGGGCGACTTCCCAAAAAACAGTCAAACCATAGGGCGACTTCCCAAAAATAGTCAAACCATAGGGCGACTTCCCAAAAATAGTTAAACCATAGGGCGACTTCCCTAAAATAGTCAATCCCTCGGGTGACTCCCAAATACAGTCAATCTCTAGGACGACTTCCCTAAAATAGTCAATCCTCGGGTGACCCCCAGATACAGTCAATCCTTGGGTGACAAACCATGTAGCCTACCATAGGTCCATCCACTTGACCGACATTGATCACCTTTCTTCCCGATGGTTCTCGTAAGCCCGAGTCTTCCCCAGCAAGAACACCTTCAAATAGCCTCCATCAGTCTGAGACCTCAACTTAGGTTCATACTCTGAACTAAGTTCCCATTTAGGTTCATAATCTGAACCAAATCTCAACTTAGGTTCATCCTCTGAACTAAGTCTCCATTTAGGTTCATACTCTGAACCGAACCTCAACTTAGGTTCATACTCTGAACTAAGTTCCCATTTAGGTTCATACTCTGAACCGAACCTCAACTTAGGTTCATACTCCTGAACTAAGTCTCCATTAGGTTCATACTCCTGAACCGAACCTCAACTTAGGTTTATACTCCTGAACTAAGTCTCCATTAGGTTCAGACTCCTGAACCGAACCTCAACTTAGGTTCATACTCCTGAACTAAGTTCCCATTTAGGTTCATACCCTCTCAAAAGAAATTCCCGGCAGTTAAACGTAAGACCGAGTGTCCCGAGAAAGATAACGGATCCCGTATCTTTCATCAAAATCATTCACGGCAGTCAAACGTGAGACCAATTCCCCAGACGAATACGTCTGATTTTCCCCAGCAAAGGCTAACGAAATCCCCAGCAAAGGCTAACGAAATCCCCAGCAAAGTTAACGGAATCCCAAAAGCCAACGGAATCTCGAGTAGTACTCGAACTACGAAAGGGCTTGATTCCCACTAGGGATACGTAGGTAGCCTGTCATTAGGTCCGGCCCTCGACCAAAACGGTCACCCTCTCCTTCGGCGAGACGAAGTCCACCGAAAGGCCATTTCAAATCAAGGTCCGAGGCGCCTAAAAGGCCATCATCATCAAGGTCCGAGGCACCTAAAAGGCTATCATCATCAAGGTTCGAGGCACCTAAAACGCCATCTTCAAGGTTCGAGGCACCTAAAACGCCATCTCCAAGGTTTGAGGCACCTAAGACGCTATCAAGCGATAAATCGCAATCATCCCCAGCAGAGACCAAAAATGGTCATTCCTATCCCCAGCAGAGCGGATACCCATCAGACCGAAAATGGTCATCTCTTATCCCCAGCAGAGTTTCTTCCCAGCAACCGACTGTAGAACTCGCTTACCAGGTTCGAGGCACCTAAAACGCCATCATCTCCGGGGTCAAAGACCCGAACTACGACTGGCTTGATTCCCACCCGGGATACGTAGGTAGCCTATCGCTAGGTTCAGCCACCCGATCACTCGATCATCCCGCCAAATATGGAGCCTTACTCTTATCGACGACCCCGCTTCCTTCGAAAGCGCCGTCGCCCAGAGGGCTACTTGTAAGTACTCCAATTTGAGCTTGTTAGAATTTTCGTTAGAAAATTAACGAAAGTCATAACAATTACTAACATTCCTAACATTTCTAACTTTCCTAACAAAGTGAGGGTAGAATGGGCATTGCCAAATAAAGATAAACCAAAGAAAGCATCTTAAAAAGCAAAACAAAAGAATCAAACCATAAATAGAAATCTTTGGAAACACAAAAGCATTTGTTAATTTGGTTTTTTTGAATTTTTATTCTTCCTGTCCAAAGCTGGAGCTGTAATTAATGAACGATTACGTTGCACTTCTCATCCGCGCGGACATGTATGTAAATTTCAGGGGCCTATAAATTGAACCCTCCTCTCTCAGTTTACACAACACATTTTGACACAGCAACGAAGTTCTGGCGAAATATAGAGAGAAAACAGTGGGAATCCTTTGATTGCCACCATTTTCTCTTGAATATTTCCCAATCCACTCCAAACATTCTCAAATCACTCTTAAACACACCAAGCTCAAGCTTGAAACACTACTCAAGAGGAAGATTAGGGAGAAAACATGGAGGACTTAAGTGTTATCCACTTGTTTTCTCTTTGATCAACTCTATCATCAAACCCTAAATACATTCAAGCCTTGAATCCACCCAAACACAAATCCAAACACCAAATCTTGATACTCCTCAAGTCAAAACACCAAATCTTGATACTCCTCAAGTCAAATTCCAAGCCTAGGAAGATAGGGTGTCACCATTGGTAAAGCCCTCCTTCTCAAAACCCTAAAATTCTCTTTTAACTTCTTGTTCATCTTGTTCTTCTTACTTGGGTCTTTTTGATGTCTATTTTAACTTAAGTTTTGACCCAAGATGGTCACCTTGAAGTTCATCTTCATGAATGACCATCTCAAATGGTCCACATTTTAGATCTCTAGTTGATTTTTCTCTTAAATTTCATTTCTACAAAACATCCCCTTTCCCTTTGCAAAGGACATGTTTCAACCCCATAAATTCCCCAAGGATGACTTGAATATGATAACCACTTAACAAAAAGTAGTGGTATCAAGTCTAGGGATGAAAATGGGGTGAACATAGATGCAAATCCCCCAAAAATCACATTTTCCCTCAAGAACATCTTGCTGTCCAGTAGCATTGTTCTGAGACCTTAGTCCATTTTCCTATTTTTTGGACCCAGTAAAACTTGGAATTGGACGTTGACTACAATACACTTTTTGTAGCCAACATCTAGATCTTTCCAAACATATTTTTATTTTATTTTTTGGGTTAGTGAAACTCCTCTTTTCAATTTTTCTTTTAGAGGCCAGTTCATCAGCTTCTGGAAATCCAGATTTCACATCTGAGATTTCCAGAAGGTTTTGACCCCTCAAATTACTTCCAAAATGGAAAGTTTCTTTGCAGAAACCCTATTTAGGGTGTTTTAAACAACTTTCGTTCTCGGACTTTCCCCAGATTCTGAGGTTTTGAAGCCTTTAAGTCCATTTCAAAGTCAAGGGTCAACTGCCTTCTTTCATTCTGGCAGAATTGCTTTTCAAATCCAAAAATCTTTTGAGTGCCAAGACTCAACCCAAAAATCACCCAAAAAATCATGGGATCATTTTAAAGCCTTGAAAAGAGCTCCCAATTTTTACTTACCCCAGTTTCAACTTATTTTGGCCAAAACACACACACACACACACACAAATGATTTTCAGCTTGGAAGACTCGTTTTTACGAGGCGCGTCGGGTGCACACTAACGTCCTTCCCGACGCGTAACGTGACCTCCGAACCTAAATCTCTGATCTCGGGCTTTTTTCAAAGTTTTGGCCCTCAAAATTAAAATGGCGTGGCGACTCCGTTTGATTTTCACAAAAAAAATCGGGTACATCACAGTATCCCTGGCGGGAATCAAGCCTGATCGTAGTTCTGAGGTCGTGAAATTGTGAGTGTATGCGGGCGTGGTGGTGCCCTGAAGTGTCGTGTGACCGCCGAGGTCAGTGGTAAGGACGTGGTGGTGTCCAGGGTGTGCAATCTTACTAGAAGATGGGTAATCTTACGAGAAGATGGTTAATCTTACGAGAAGATGGTTTGTGGTGTGACCGCCGAGGTCGGCTGTGAGGACGTGGTGGCGTCCTAAGATGTGGTGACCGCCGAGGTCGATTGTGAGGACATGGTGGTGTCCTGAGATGTGGTGACCGCCGAGGTCGATTGTGAGGACATGGTGGTGTCCTGAGATGGAAATTTTACGATTTTCCGAATCGGGTGGTTTAAGGCCTTCCGGGCCGGAGATAGTGATTTGGGAGGTTTATACGGTCTTCCGGACCGAGTGGTTTAAAGCCTTCCGGGCTGGGGATAGTAATGTGGGAGGTTTATACGGTCTTCCGGACCGAGTGGTTTAAAGCCTTCCGGGCTGGGGATAGTAGTTTGGCTGATTTATACAGTCTCCCGGACTGAGTGGTTTAAAGCCTTCCGGGCTGAAGATAGTGATGTCATGTATGAGGACTTGAATCGTCTTCTGACTGCGGTTGTGTCATGTAGGAAGACTTGAGTCGTCTTCTGACTGTGGTTGTGTCATGTATGAAGACTTGAGTCGTCTCCTGACTGCGGTTGTGTCATGTATGAAGACTTGAGTCGTCTTCTGACTGAGGGTTTGCCATGCGTGAGGACTTGAATCGTCTTCTGGCTGCGGTTTGCCATGCGTGAGGACTTGAATCGTCTTCTGGCTGCGGGTGTGTCATGTATGAGGACTTGAATCGTCTTCTGACTGCGGTTTGCCATGCGTGAGGACTTGAATCGTCTTCTGGCTGCGGTTTGCCATGCGTGAGGACTTGAATCGTCTTCTGGCTGCGTTTTGCCATGCGTGAGGACTTGAATCGTCTTCTGGCTGCGGTTGTGGGGGCGTGGCTGCCTTGTGCTTTGATTGCGAGAGGTGTAGATGCCTCGTGCTTTGTCCGCTGGGGAGAAGGTTGGACTTACGATGACTGCCGATGTTCGTCTGTTGGGGATCATCGTGGCCTTGTAGGGGCCTTTTCTGCTGAGAGGGTGACTTAGGGCCTACTTTGATGGCCGGTGTTTGAGTTGCCGTTGAGCGGGCAAGGATGATGGCCGGTGGTTGCTTCACCGTTTGGCGTTTTGGAGGCATTTCGTGCCTTGAGATAAGTGCTGGGAGGTGCTGGCTCCTTTTGCGCTTGTTTTACCGTTTAGTGGGCGAGGTCCGGACTTACGATGACGGCCGGTGCTGGGGATATGCAGTCTTGTACGACTTCCCTTTTGACTTGCTGGGGAAGGAGCTCGGGCTTACTTTGATGGCCGGTGCTTGAGTTGCCGTTGAGCGGGCGAGGTCCGGGCTTACGATGACGGACGGTGGTTGAATTGCCGTTGAGTGGGCGGAGTCCGGACTTACACTGACGGCCGGTGGTTGAATTGCCGTTTAGTGGGCGGAGTCCGGGCTTACACTGACGGCCGGTGGTTAAATTGCTGGGTTAAGGACCAAACTGCATTGAATCTGGTGAAATAGGCCTTTGGACAGCCAGGGGCAAAGATTATAAGGGCAGAAAAGTAATTTGGCCCCTCGTTGCAAGAAGGTCCGTACGGACCAACCTGGGATGTAAAGAGGTCCGTACGGACCAAGTATGATTTTTACAGTTCCCAGATTTTGACTGAGTTTAAAACCGAGGCATCCCCTTCATTTCCCATTTCCAGTTCATGAACCAGCCGAGAGAGAGAGAGAGGAAAAAACTCCATTGTTGCACCAAAATCTTCCATTTTTAGCTTGAATTGCTTGCAATGGCGGAAGGATCAAGGAGAGGACGTCGCCAACGGAGTCGAGATGTGATCGAACAAAGGATGGAGCTTCAAAGAAATTGGATCTCCTTCGTGCCTTCTTCGAAGAATCCGGATGTGTTGTACCCGAATCCGAAGGTGCATAACCGACGAGTCAGGAACGTCGGGGAGGTAAGAAATCAATTTTGTCTCGATTCCTTGCTTGAATTTTCGAATGCTAGAACTAGGTTTTAGTTTTTCGCATTTTGGGGCTTTTGTTATTTGCCATGTTTTTTTGTGAAATTCTTGACGAATTGTTGAAATTGAGCATGTAAATATTGTGGGTATGTGAATTTTGTGCAGAAATGTGTAGATTAGCTCTTATTTGTGAAAATAAAGTGCCTCTCTATGAAAATGCATGCTTTGGTGTTTTGTACCTTATGCTATCTATGTATGTACATTGTGAGAAAAATTGTCATGTAGTGACAAATTTTGTAAAAAATGTGACATGTGCCGTGTTTTGTGACGGGTCTTGTCTGAAAGTATGTGCCGTGTAGGGACGGACTTTTCTTTTGAAAATGTGTTATGCAGTGTGTGCCGTGTTTTTAGTGACGGACTTTGTGGGAAAAATATGTGCAATGCGTGCCGTGTTTTGTGACGGGTCTTTTGAAAATGTGTCGTGTAGTGCTTGATCCCTTTGTTGAGAAAATTTGTACAGTGTGTGCCGTGTTTTGTGACGGACTGTATGGGAAAAATTATGTGTAATGCATGCCGTGTTTTGTGACGGGTTACATGTGAAAATTTTGTGCATTGTGTGCAGTGTTTCGTGACGGACTTTTTTCTTTTTTTATGCTTTGGTATTAAGTACTGTGACTGACGTACCTTTGTTGTGTTTACCTGCAGGATGAGGGGCTTTTGGCTGGGAAATCCAAGAAGATGAAGACTCGAGGATCGCTCGAGGCTGTGGTCGAGTTATGGCAGCAGATGCCGAATATCTCTATGGATGGTGGGCCGAGCCCTAGGAGGCTGGTCTATGCTTCTGGCCTGGGCGTGTTCGTGGAGAACTTGGTCGGGGTTTCTGACACGAGGAAGAACAAGAGCGTCTTCCTGGGCCTTTCTGAGTATTGGTGGGATACCACCCACACCTTCCATCTGAGCTGGGGCGAGGTGACAGTGACGCCCACAGATTTTGCTGCTATCACCGGGCTTTCCTTCAAAGGAAGGCCAGTGCGGTGGAGGGATATGATTGCCGAGGACGTGCTGACTGAGCTGCTGGGCTTTGCGCCTCTTCCTCGTAGGGGCCTGGGGATGCTGTACAGCGATGTAGAGACGAGGATTACGGCCAGTATTGGGGCCTACTGTCGGGGTACCGGCCAGGTGACGGCGGAGCAGCTGGCGCGCTCCTTTCTGTGGTTTGCCCTTTCCGAGACTTTGTTCTCGAACCACGCGACGACGGCTCCTTTTGCTCTACTGGAGAGCTTGATTGACTTGGAGGGAGTTTGTGACATAGCTTGGGGCGAGGCGGGCCTGGCCGAGCTTTACTTCTCTTTGGACCGGTTCAGCAGGGGTGTGGCCAGTTCTTTGGCCTGTTTTCATTTTGCTTTGGAGGTATGAGTTCATTGCTGTTTTTGATTAGCAACCTGTCATTTTCTCCATTTTCTCTTGCATTGAGCCTTTTCTGCTTTTGTCGCAGGTGTGATTCTACGAGATCTTTCAGTGCTTCCCGTGGGATAGAGATCCTAGGGCCATAGCGGCATATCCCGCTATGTTAGGCTGGGCACGCCCGGCGAGGAAGAGGAGGACCAGCAGGGGTAAGCTCACCATTTCCTATGGGGAGGTGCAGGCACATTTGGGGAGAGATAGCCCGGAGGCGTTCGTTACTGCACCCCCGGGCTCGATACGAGGCCGATGAGTTCGAGGGGCTCCTGTGGTGACGGCGCAGCGGAAGATGCTGCGGGGCCTGACCTGCGACGTCATGTACTTGGGTGAGAGGGTCTTTTGGCAGCATGGCCCGGGTATGCTTCCCTTGGCTCCGAGGGACCCGCCTTTCGGGATGTTGGATTCCCGGTATATGGATGTATTGGAGTTTGAGAGGTATTTGGGCGGCGTGAGTGCCCATAAGTTTGTTTTGTATCGAGAGGAGTATGGGGCCTTCGTGAGGAGAAAGTTGAGGACGCCACAGGTGTTGGCGAGGGAGAGGGAGGCTGGTCCGCAGGGTCCCCCAGAGGTTCCGGTGCCTGGGCCGGATTTCACATATGTTCGCGGGGATTCCTCGAGGAGGAGGGTGTACATGCCCGTCCCCGAGCAGCTCTGCTGCCTACCGAGTGGATCCCGACATGCCGGTGAGTGTGCTTACTCTTTTCCATCTTGGCATCTTTTCTGTATTTTTTTTCTTTTGTTGAGTATGACTGTATTGCTGAGCGTTTCTTTGGCTGCTTGCTTGTGCAGGTCCCGGGGAGAGCCTATGACATGTTTACCCGCCGTTATGTGGCGATGAGGTCCTTCGCGAAGAAGATGGCGTCGAGGCTGTCTTGCCGGTCTTCGCGACATGTGCCGGCGTACGAGCCGATGCCTTCGAGGCATTCCGTAGATGTTCCTCCACCGAGAGCCGAGCCGGAGCCACAGCAGGAGGGACCTTCGCGGGGGCAGCATAGCATGGATGCCGGGACATCCTCGGGAGCTCAGAGGCCGCAGACCCTTCACCAGTTCTTTCCTCCGCCGGATGCACAGGGTGAGGGTTCGTCAGGGCATGCCTATTTTGACCCCTTTTTCGGCTTCGATCCTTCTGAGTATCTTGAGTACCAGCCTCAGGAGGGGGCTCAGTACTCTGATGATGAGGGTGTGACTGGCGAGTTTACCGGGATGCCCGACTTCTCGCATGAGGATATCAGTGATGATGAGGCTGAGGAGTCAGATTAGGATTCATTTGCTTTCCTTCTTTCCATATCCCCTTTCTTTTTTTTTTGTTTAGCAGCAGACATTTATGGGTACCTGTAATAAAACACTTGTATTTGCATGGCAAAAGTATTTTATTTTAAGATGTAATGTCGTTTTTGTGATTCCCGGGAATTGTCCTAGGAATTGTTGCTACTATTTTTTTTTTGTGCATGCCACGTGAGCTGAGAGTGCGTTTGTGGGTAGTGTATGCTTGCCGGAAATGGCTTTGGCCAGTGTTTGGGCAGTTTGGAGCAAGGTTCTCATTGGTAATGAAGTGGTTGTTGTCTTGTTCTTTGGGGAAATGGGTCATGGTTGCAAAGAGGTCCGTACGGACAGACCTAGCATGCAAAGAGGTCCGTACGGACCAGCTTTGCTTTTGGGGATGACATAAATGTTTTCCGAATGTCTGGACTTTCCCCACTCCCCATTTGCAGCCATTTTCGAGCTTTCTTCCCCATTTTCTCTAGGAACCTCCATTTTTGCCATGGATTCTTCGTACGTTCCAAGAAATTTGCCAAGGCTTTCGCAGGAGTGGCAAGCACACTTCCTTGAGAGGCTGAAAACGTGGATGCGACGCCGTATGAGGCATCAGAGGCGGGCTTTCGAGGTAAGGTTTCGACTTTGCTCGGTTTGGTCTTTTAAGGAGTTGGTTCCTGATTGGGATTTGTTGCGGGTTGCCGCGAAGTTCTGGGATGTTAGGAGGCATGTGTATTGTTTCTCCTATAATGAGGTAGTGCCCACCTTTGAGGATTTTCGGGCTTTGATTGGAGGACCGGAGGTGGAGGCCATCTCGCTTCCTTTGATTGGTGGTGCTGCTGTGAGCGTGAAGCTTGCAGGCTTTCTTCGTACTTCTTTGGGAGAAGTGCAGGGCATGATCCTTGATTCAGGTCATATTGATATTTCTGCGCTGCCGGAGCGGTTCATGGTTGATGACGAAAGTGATGTCTCTTGGGATGCATTCGCCTTGTGCGTGATAGCGACGCTTTTCATGGTCAGCTCCCTTGGTGTTTGCGATGGCGCTTTGCTAGATGTGGTTGGGCACTGCAGAGCTGGAAAGGATATTGTCCCGTTGGTGCTGGGGGAGACTCTTCATGGTATCGACCGTCTGGCGACTGGGGATCGGTTCATGAGAGGGGGAAGCCCCGCTTTGCTCACCTTGTGGCTACGAGAGAGACTTCAGGCCATGCCCGAGGCTCCGACATCGTTTAGCCCGTGGTCGTTTGCTCGGCGACCTCTTGTGTTGGATATGGATCAGTCCGCCTGGGAGAGATGGATGGCACATCTTGGTACGCATCAGATCCGTTGGTGGGTTCCGCACTGGGGGATCGAGACTAGGAGGGCCTTGCAGGAAGGGTCCTATGTTGTCAGAGTTCCTGAATCCCTTTACTTCTTTCTGTGTTCTGGGTGGAGGCATGTCTATGATGGCTTTTATCTTGGTGGGATCTGCTTCTATGCCACGTTCGGTGACCATGTATCCTAAGACCTTCCCTTTGACCACCCCAAATGAGCATTTTGTGGGGTTGAGCCTCAATTTGTGTTGTCTCAGTCGATTGAAGAATTTTCTGAGATCACTGAAGTGCTGACCATCTGTCCCCTTTGAGTGGAAAATCATGTCGTCCACATATACCTCTATTTCTTTGTGAATCATGTCATGGAAGAGTGTCGTGACTGCCCTTTGATAGGTAGCCCCTGCGTTCTTTAGACCAAACGGCATGACCGTATAACAGAACGTTCCCCAAGGTGTGGTGAACGCTGTTTTGTGTTGGTCTTCCTCTGCCATGAGAATTTGGTTGTATCCTGTAAAACCATCCATGAATGAGAGGACTTCGTAAGTCGCGGTAGCATCGACCAACATGTCTATGTTTGGTAATGGGAAGTCATCTTTAGGGGATGACTTGTTCAAGTTTCTGAAGTCAACACAGACTTGTATTTTCCCATTTGATTTGGCTACTTGCACTGTGTTGGCTAGCCATTCTGTATATTCAATCACCTTGATAAACCCTACGTTCAAGAGTTTCATGATCTCTTCTTTCACTTGCATTGACCATTCGGGCTTGAATCTGCGTAGTTTCTGTTTGACTGGTTTGGCATTAGGTATCAGCGGTATCTTGTGCTCTACGATCGACTAATTTAACACAGGCATATCTTTGTAGGACCAGGCGAAGACGTCGACATATTCTCTGAGGAGCTGTGTTAAGTTTTCTCTATCTTCCCCCTTGAAGAAGCTGCCGGTCTTTGTTTCTCTGGGGTCTTCTGTTGTCCCAAGATTACCGTTTGCATTTCTTCATTGTCAACGGGGCCATTCTTTCCACAACGACCTACTTGCTTTGCTAATTCTTTAATTTGTTCATTTTCTTGATCTATCTCATCGTATGATTCATTATTAACTTGTTTGTTATATTGATTATTATTAGTTAATTCATCATTCACGATGTTATCAATCTCAGGGTACTAGGAAAGATCAAAGTTTTCATTAAGGAAGTAAGGGAATACATGTTCGGCCACCGCCTCAATTTCCTCTTGAGTGAGTTCATCAGAGGTGGAGCCTGACTTTAAAGTTAAAGCTATAGGGCCTATCTTCCTGTGGGGATAGGGAGTACAACCAAGCTTTTTGATCATGAAGTCTTCATCAACAACTGGTCCCCCGGTGACGTGCCAGTTTAGAATTGGCTCATCACATTTCTGGATTAGCTTCGTGTAATCAGTAGTTGGATCATCCCCCTTGGATATTGCATGGATCTGGCTGTCTTCTAGCCGGTACAGGTTCTCGAACTGTCGCAGAATGTCTTCTCCCAACACAAAGTCCCATTCGCTGGTCATTTCTGCCTTTGTGTCCCACAAACCTTTAAGGATTAGCGGGACGGGTTCTGTTTCGTCTGACGAAGCGTCGCAGTCGCTGAAAATTTCAAAGCCTGGTTGGCACTTTCCTTTATCGTCAGTCCATGGTTCTGAAAAGATAAAGTACTGGATGCTTTCCCCTTCTCGAACGAAGTAGCCTTTGAGCGTCTTTTGATATGGTTCGAGGTTGCAGTAACTTTTGTACGTGGTTCCTTCCCACTTGATCTGAGTGAAGTTGCACTCTTCTTCATCACTTTCATCGTGGATGGAAATGATGTATCCTAGGCCATGCTTTGTATGCAGTGGGGGAACAGGCGATGGCTCTGTTATCCCTTGTAAGTGCTTGCCAAGTCCCAAGCCAGGAAAGTACCCTTTTGCTTGCATCATTCTCAAGACAGGAAGGTTTCCGGAAAACCAAAGTGCCTTACAGTAGTCGTTTTCATTGCAAGTTTTGATGATATTTATGGTACTTTCTTTCTCGATCTCAAAGCCACTAAATAAGTAATCAGACGTGCTATGTTGCACCTCAAGGATAGGGCTAGCGGTAACCATTTCCCCGTGTACCATGACTATCGTATCATTGTGTTTGAACTTGATACATTGGTGTAGTGATGAAGGTACACCCCCTATGTCGTGCAGCCAAGGGCGGCCAAGTAGCAAGTTGAAGGATGCTGGGATGTCGATGACTTGGAATTCGATGCTCATGGTGACTTGTCCCATTTCTATAGGTTTCGCAACAGAACCCAAAGCAGTTCTAGCGGCACAATCATAGCCTCGTACAGTGTGCCCTGATGGCTTAAGGTCTTTGTGGGTGAGACCTAATGATGACAAGGCTTTCTTTGGGAGGACGTTGATTGCAGAACCATTGTCGACCAAAATGCATGGCATTCGGTATCCGTTCACCTTAGCAGTTATGTATAGGGCCTCATGATGATTGTTTCCATAGGATGGGAGATCCAAGTCAGTGAAAATGATGACATTGCCAAATTGTACTTGGCCGATCATTTGAGTAAGATCTTCGGGTGTAGCTTCTGAGGAAATGATCATTTGAGCCAAGGCCTTTTTCAATATTTCACGATGTTTGTGGGATGCTCCTATGAGGTCCCAAACTGAGATGTTTGCTTGTGTCTTCTTTAGCTGGGCTAAGAGAGGATCGTCGGGCTCATTTGATGATGAAGCTTTGGCTTGTTTAGGAGGATTTTCATCCCTTGGGTCTTTGTTGATAATCACTCAACCGGATCGTGTGAGGAGATTGACTGTTTTAGACCCTTTTCCCTTTTGTTCTAAGATTTCATCCCAAGACATCATGTAGCAGAAAGAAGATTTATTAAATTCAAAAGGGCTCTCGTCCACAATTGTGGCTAGACGAGTAGGATCCTTAGAGCTACTTTCTATTTCTATCAAACTGACTTCATTATTTGGTAATGGATTAGTAACAACATTAGGAAGTCCTATCTCTTTATCATCGAACAGATCTTGGATTACATCTTTCAGGTGGAAACATGAGTTGGTGTCGTGGCCAGTGAAGTTGTGGTACTTGCAGAAGAGATGATGAGTAGGATTAGCCGGAAGATCTTTCTTTGGTCGACCACCCCTCTTGGTTTGATTTTTCCATTCTTGACAAGCACCACGAGGAGTTCTTCTTGAGTTATCCCTTCAAGTTTTTCATAATGCCTATCCTTTTTCTTCTTTAGTGGTGGAGGTACCGCAGAGTACTTACCATTTCCGGGATGATTGAAGACTATGGCATTGACGGAAGCATCATTAAGGTTTGATGATGAAGAGGAGCTCTTGTTGTAGGGAACCCACTTTCTTTCTTGGCTTCCCTCTTTTGCTTGATGAGGTCATCTAACCGTATGCCGGATTTGTGGAGTTCGGCAAAGCTAGGAAAATAGTTGCCCGTGAGTTTGTCTTGATACTCTTCCCGAAGACATTGGATGAGGATGTGGATTTGTTCGTCTAGGCTTGGCCTATTAACGATTTCAGTCAGCTTAGTCCTCCATCTTTTGACAAAGTCTGTGAAGGATTCGTTCGAAAGCTGCTTGGTTTGTTCGAGATCCCTTCTAGTAGTGCGGTAAGTGGAGTTTTCCTCATATTGATTTTGGAAGGTAAGACTGGCGAGTGGCCAATCAAGTCTTGTAGAGAGTGGAAGAGTCATGTACCAATCTCTAGCAGCGCCATCGAGAGTTTGCGGGAAGCATTGGGCTAGCAGGTTGTCATCAACACCCATAGGTAGCATGGCCCAAGAATAGGTCTCCAAATGGAATTTGGGGCAGGTAGTACCATTGAATTTTGCAATGTCAGGTGTTTTGTACTTTCTAGGAAGTTTGGTCATGGATTGACGAAGAGTGTCATAATCAATAAAGAGCGAGGCTCCCTTACTCACATCGAGTGATGCAAGTTTCTTTTCTAGCATGGCCATGGTGAGGGGTTCGTTCTTGCTTTCCCTTTTGCTCTCTTTCTTGGATGTGTAACTCTCATTGTCAGAGGAGGAAGACGACGAGCTGGGCTCGTACTTCTTTTTCTTGCTTTTGCTTCGGCAACGGCCCTTGGCCTTTTTGGTGTATGATTCCTCTTCTTTGGAGGAAGAATCATTTTTCTTGTTCTTTTCTTTATTGGCTAGTGCCGCCCTAAGCTCTTTGATTTCCTCCACGAGGCTGTGAATTTGGGAGGCTTGTTCTTCCAAGCGACCATTGGCTTCTTCTAGCAGTTTGTGGTTGTTTTCAGACAAGGTTTCGTCACCCGAAATTTCGTCGATGCCGGACATTGTGTTGGGAGTCTTGAGGTTGAGTAGCTTCGAAAAACTGACAGAAGAGATGCAGAGATGGTATCAGGATCAAATCTCGCCCCAACGAGTCAGAAGAAGGCTTAAACGGTTCAAGCTCAATCACAGCAAACAGAGACATTGTCCCGCGCGGGACATGTAGTCTCGCGCGAGACAACCACACGGAAAGTCAATTTTTATTAAACCTAATTTTTGGTCAGAACGTAGAATCCGTTTTGAGGGGTTTCTAAGGTCTTTATCAAAACCTAATGACTAAGTAATCAGTCCGATTTTTGTAAAACAAAGCCATGTAAGATTGTTTGAATGATTTTTTTTTCTTTTTAAAGGGACTTCCGAAAGGGTCATTCCGAAGGGACTTTTCCGAAGGGACTATTCCGAGTCCTTCTTTATGGTCAATTTTACATGGCTTTATTTTGATCAAAAATAAGAAAGATCCCCAAGTCAAAACCGACCGGTCACGGAGTGATCCTAGAAAGACAATCTACATGATATGTGGCGATGCAGGGCTGGAAGGCTAGGCTCCCCGCGATATGACAATCTGGATGGATTGAATACAGGAGTGGGATGATCAAACTTCGGAGAGACCGGTGACTAGGTGGTTACCGTCATCCATCCTTATTATGAGTCCCTAGTTAATCGGGGTATGTAGTGCAATGATGGATATAGCATGAGTGCGCGTGTGTGATAGTTCATCTAGGTGATAGATAAAATAGAATTTTTTTTTTTGAAAAAGATAAAATAAAACAGATAATGGCTGCACCAAGTGGTTGCCTACGTTTCTCCTAATTTAGGAAGACTCAGGTCGTCGTAGTTCCACTTAAATGAGAGAGAGAGAGAGAGAGAGAGAGAGAGAGAGAGAGAGAGAGAGAGAGAGAGAGAGAGAGAGAGAGAGAGAGAAATAAACAATTTAAATTACAACTCCCGAATCCCCATTGGATCGGACTTTAATCTAAAAACCCAATCACACGCAGTTTATAAATAATAATCAATCATTTAAACTAAATATGGATTCAAGTTCTACATCTTAAGGGAGGCCTTAGGATGAAAGAACTCTGCAGATAATGTAATCTGGAATCCCTTTTACGTGTTCGACTCTTATCTCGGATCTTTGAGACGAACGGGAAAACCAGAAAACAAACAGATCACCGAGGTTGTCTCGTGCGAGACTAGCTTGATCTGAATAAAAAAAAGATTTTTATTTGAAAAAAAAACCCCTCTTTATTAACACAAGTTTAAGTCACTTTAAATTTATTCATCCCCAGCGGAGTCGCCACTGTAGCGATGGTGAATTTTTAACATCTTGGAGTTACTACCTATATTATTTAGTTTGAAATATAGAAAAACCATTTGAAAAGATTTTGGGTTCGGGGCTCAGGTTATGGAATGGGAAGGTCAAGGAGCACCCATTCCACCCAATCCGGAGATCAGTCTTGCTAAAAAAGGGATTTTCAAAGAAAAGACGTTTTAATAAACAAGTAAAAGAATCCATTTAATGAGGTTAAACGGAATATAGGATCGATTGCTTCGAGACCGTCCCCATGATTTGGGGAGGCTCTAGGCCAATCCTAGGTTTGATGTATTATACCACTCTAACAATCAATTAGAAAAGGGGAGGAAGATTACCTCTTGTGTGAAGAGATTTGGACAAAGTTTCGACTCAAGTTTAGAGTCGAACCTTGATGCGGACAGAGCTTCGCCTCGGTCCTTGATTCTTTCTTTGATGTTTGTTGATCAACAAGGTTGATAAACAAACTTTAGATGATTTTAGGGTGATTTACAGGAATCTTTCAGGGAGAGAAACCAGTAAATGTCGGAGTTTTGACCAAAAAGTCAGGGACCTGAAATATTGAAAATATTCAAGTATTTATAGGGTGTTGGAGAGGTGAAGGTGGAGAGGTAAACTACCCTGGGAAGGTTCCAGAACCCAAATTCTATTGGATGACCGGATTGATAAGATTTTATCAAGAAAGAGGTTGAAATCGACGAGGAAACTAGCTTTTGCACGTCTGCCGAAGCTTAGTCTCGTGCGGGACACGACTATTCTGTGCCGGACAAGGCTGTCAGTGGACAATTATGTCCTTTCCTCGTTATCCCGTATGCAGTTTAGTCCAAACTAACGGTCGTTAGTCAAAACTTAACGAAACATGATGAAATGATGAATTTCTACTCTTGACTCAAGGCGAGACTTAGAGTGGTATTATTCTGCTCTGATGGGTTCAGAATGGGGTGTCTACACTTTGGAAATCTCACGGTCTTTCGGACCGGGTAATTTAAAGTCTTCCGGGTTACGGATAATGATTAGGAGAAATTTATATGGTCTTCCGGATCGGGTAATTTAAAGCCTTTCAGGCTACGGATAATGATTTGGGAGATTTATACGATCTTCCGGACCGGATAATTTAAAGCCTTTCGGGCTACGGATAATGATTTGGGAGATTTATACAGTCTTCCGGACCGGGTAATTTAAAGCCTTTCGGGCCACGGATAATGATTTGGGAGATTTATACGGCCTTCCGGACTAGGTAATTTAAAGCCTTCCGGGTCACAGATAATGATTTGGAAAATTTATACGGTCTTCCGGACCGGGTAATTTAAAACCTTCTGGGCTACGGATATTGATTTGAGAAATTTATACGGTCTTCCGGACCGGGTAATTTAAAGCCTTCCGTGCTACGAATAATGATTTGGGAAATTTATACGGTCTTCCAGACCGAGTAATTTAAAGCCTTTCGGGCTACGGATTATGACTCATACTGGTGATGGTGAAATTGTGAGTGGAATGTGATAAGTGAGTATTATATAGCCATTTATCCTAAGTTTTATGTACTATTACATGAATATATCATCATTTCTCATTTCATTTTTAAGTACTTTTTACTTACTTTTTCATATTTATTAGATTTTATGTCTTTGGTATGTTTCATGCATTTTTAGACAGGTTTTAGGGCCTTTTTATGTTCAAAAGGATGCTTGGGTACTTTAAGATAAAGGACATGGAGGAGCACCAAACAAAATGAACACACAAAACCAAATCCAGGTGGAGCGGCCGTGCAGCTAATGGTGGAGCGGCCGTGCACTCAAGGCCATGACAGGCCAATTTTGGCCCCAAACCATGGAGTGGCCGAGCCTTGAACTGGACCTGGCCGTGTCAACCTCGGAGCGGCCGTGCAGCTAAGTTCGGAGCGGCCGTGCAAGTCTTCCAAATTCAAATTCAAAACTGGCGCCAAGGGTGCACGGCCGTGCAAAACCCTTGACACGGCCGTGCAAGGTCGTGACTGCAGATTAAAAGGCACCTTTTGGAAGCACCTTCTTGAAGAGTTCCCTCCCCCTTATAAAAGGACCCCTTGTAATCAGTCTTAGAGATAGAAAATTACTGATATTCCATAGATATTCATCAGAGATTAAACACAAATACTTGTCATATTGATTTCCAAAGATATTTTGAAGATCAAAGTCCATGTTTTGTTCTCGAAGTTACTTTGGAGAAAAGCAATAAAAGTGAAGCATTATTTCCAGCCATTTGCCTTCTATTTCATCATAAGTCTTCTTACTCTATCCTTTATTTTTATTTGCTTATATGTTCTAGATGGCTAGTGAGTAAATCCCCCTTGTTCTTGGGGTTGGAAACTCAAAAGCATACATGTTCATCATTTTAAATAAATAAAGTCTTGTCTTCTATCTTCATCTAAACAATTTCTTTATATTAATCTCTAAATGCCTTACATTTTGGAGACGTCCAACTTGTATGATTCAGTCAATTGAGAGATGGACCTAGCGGAGAATCTCGATTGACGAAACCATATAAAGAAACTAGGTTCCATTGATCACGAAAGTAGTTCAACGGCCTAGGGATGTTCCTTTAATGGAAAGTATGTTGACTCTCATTTTTAATGGATTCTTACTAATTATGGTCAGCTAGAGATAAGTCGGAATGCCCGTTTGTGACAGGGCGGGGGTAACATAAACGGAAATCTCAAACAGTTAGGACATAATTAGTGAAGAATACAAACGCTACTGTCTTAGCCCGAAGTAGCGTAGGCTTAACATACCATCCTTGATTTTTATGAAAACCTATATTTCTAAAGACAATGACAATTTGATGAACAAGATTATGTGTATGATTTCCAATCCCGAGAATGCTTTATTTTATAAGAATTTTATCAAAGTATTTTCTGTTTATGTTCTTTCTATTTCCAAAATCAAACTTTATCTCCCCCCAATCCTTTTTATAATTTTAAAGACAAAAATATTTTCTAAGTAAACCCTGTCTCTGTGGGATCGACCCGTACTTGCACCCGCTACATTACAATAGCCCGTGCGCTTGCGGATATTAAATAAACCGTTAGGTTAAAAGCCCAACAAGTTTTTGGCGCCGTTGCCGGGGACAACGGTTTACTTTAAGTTTTTGTCTTTACTACATAATTTTTTTTTATTTTGTTTTTCATATTGTTTTGTTCCGATAAATTTTTACGTTTAATCTCTCTTTAAGTGTTTTTCTCTTAGTGCATGAAACGGGCTCGGACATTCTTTGACAATTTTGATCCGGAATCCGAACGAAGCTTTCACGAGAGATTAAGAAAATTTAAAGAGACTTTAAGAAAATATATGGCGGACGGAGAACCGCAAACGCCAGCTAGGACCCTACGGGACTTCGTAAATCCAAGTACCCCGGGAACTAGATCCCCTATTGTTGTGCCGAATGCCGGAGTGGCACACTTTGAGATAAAGCCGCAACTCTTACATATGGTTATGAATAACCAATATAGCGGCACCGCTTTCGAAGATCCTTATCTCCACATCCAAACATTCCTTGAATATTGTGATACCACAGGTATTCAAAATGTTACCCCGGAAGCGATTCGGATGCGCCTTTTTCCTTTCTCTTTAAAGGATAAGGCGAAACAGTGGTTAATTTCAGTCCCACCCAACTCTTTTACAACTTGGGACCAAATTCAAGAAGCATTCCTTGGACGTTTCTTCCCTCCGAGCAAGACCGCTCAAATTCGGACGAAGATTACAAATTTTAGCCAAACAGGAAGCGAATCACTGTATGACGCTTAAGAGCGATACAAAGAGCTCCTAAGGATGTGCCCTCACCACGGGGTTGAAAAGTGGTTAATTGTGCACACCTTCTACAATGGTCTCACATATAGAACAAGGGAGACAATTGATGCCGCTGCAGGAGGTGCACTAATGAATAAGACGGTGGATGAAGCATACGACTTGATAGAGAACATAGCCCTGAATCACTATCAATGGTTCAATGAGAGGGAACAACCGCAGGGGATTCCAGGTAAGTACAATATTGATGTCATTACTGTAAGTACCCCAATCTGGATCGCTCTCCATCCAAGCAAACTTCCGGAGGTCATAACTCCTTCATACGAACTCCGATTGAGACGTGCCATATATGGTTGGAAAGCTCTCTACGAGAACTAGCTGGCCATCACAATTATAAAATATAGAAAAGCATGGAAGTCCGTACGGACCTCTTTGCATCATAATTGCAAAATCCGCTTAAAGTCCACGAGATTCCCTCAAATCCCGGAGAAATGATTACCCTCATGCATGGTTGGTCCGTACGGACCTCTTTGCATGCTGAGGTGGTCCGTACGGACCTCTTTGCATAGGGGACATAATCATCTCAGAAATCCTCATCATTCCCTGAAATCGAGGAAAACCAAAAATCTAGATTACCTAGAAGGTCCGTACGGACCTTCTTGCAGTTTTCTGGCACTATAAATAGAGGGTTCCCCCTCCCTCATTTTGAGACACCTCCCTCTTCTCTCTTCCTCCCTTAGCCTTCTGGCTCCCCTTTAAGTCCTCTCGAGGCAATCCCGGCCCCTTTCGAATCCTTCCGAGGCCTTCCGAGCCCCCTCGTGGTGCTCCGAAGCCTCTCCGAGCGCTCCCGCGACGCTCCCGCGCTGCCCTGAGGCACTCTCGAGGTACTCTGAGGCCCCTCGTGGTACTCCAAGGCCTTTCCTGGTCTTTCTCGAGGCGTCCCGGCTCTTTCCGAGTCAAACCGGCGATCCCAAACCACGCCGAAACTCTGCCCGAGTGACTCCTGCCACCCCAACGCACGCCGAACCTCTGCCCGAGTGATCCCTGTGATCCCAACGCACGCCGAATCTCTACCCGAACGCAGCCTACAATCTCAACGCACGTCGAAACTCTGTCCGCAGACAACCGACCCCTCCTAAAGCAATCCCGGTCCGTGCCGGAACATCATTCCATTCTCAAACACTATTCCCCAGCGGAAGACAGACACGAACCAACATTGGTAAGGCTTCCTTCCATTACTATTTCAATACATTTCAATACGCATTGTACAATGTAGACATCCGACACAGCATGCATTTTTAAAAGCACACACACACACACAACAGTTAAAGAATATTAGGGGTATCCGAAAGACTCGTTTTTACGAGGCGACTCGGGTGAGCTCTAAGATTCTAATATTCTCTTCCCGAGGAGTCATCTGACCTCCGAACTCAAAATCTCATCACACAAAAACAGTTTATTATTATTTTTAAACTGATGCCCTTTCTCAATGTTTTGGGCTTAATAATAAAAACGGCGTGGCGACTCTACAAAGCAAAACACAGCGAGACACCTCCAACACGCAACGCTAAAACGGAATAAGCCAGATGCCGGGGCGCGATTGCGCTGCCTCTCGGATCCGGGCGACTTTCCCGAAGCGACAAATGCGAGATGCCGGGGCCTCCGCGCGCGAGCCGGATCCGGGTAATTTCAACGTGGGATTGTTAGACCACTGTTTATCCCAAGCCCCGGGTTAGGAAGCGATACAGGAAGGTTAGTGGTTTCCACCTATATACCGGGTATCATTTGCTTCAAGCCCCTTGAGAATTATCAGCCGAGGAATCCTAACCTGAACGTGGATATGAGCAAGCATTGCGCTTTTCACAACTACCCCGGCCACACCACCGACAATTGCGTCATACTAAAACAAGCGATCCAAAGGCTGATTGAAGAAGGAAAGTTGGAATGCCCACGCGGTCCCAACACAGTCGGAAATCAATTCCCCAACAACAATTGGGGAAACCAGCAGTGAGAAGCCTTTCGACCTTCTCAAGCGCGTCAAAAATGCCATTGAGGAACTGTGTTACCTTCTCATGACCCACAAACAAAGAAAGAAGAAATCGTCCGGAAGCTTGGTCTAACCCCGTCTCTTAGAGTCTAGCTTCTAAAATAAAAGACCCCGAGTCCGTCATGTTTAAAGTTTAAGTCTCTCGAGTCGTCCGACGGCTTTATGCCCGAAGATTATGCGTTTGTAACAAAAATCGCGCTTCTTTATGCTTCGAATAAAAGTTTGACCTTTCCGAGTATCCTCATTGCCACTTTAACAAATGATAAATTAACTAACCAAAACAGCTTAATAATGATTCACTTGATAAAGACGTAGACACATGATAATGAACAATGCATTAAACAAATCTTTAAGCATGTTGTCAAACGAGAGAAAATCGGGCCCAAGCTACCGAGAATGTTCTAACCAAAATGAATTTGGGAACCGCCGAAGAGTCCAAAGAGACGCAAATCAAAGAATCATACACCCACCTCGTAGGTTCTAGTATCGTTCTCATTCAATCAAGTCCTCCTCGGACATTGTAATTAAGTCTTCAATTTTCCATACGAAAGTTTTCTTTCTTTTCTTGCTAGACTTGAGACATTATTTTGCACCCCGCATTACATTTAATGAAATGGTTTTGTTCTATGTAATCACTTGCATTGCTCAACAAGTAATTCCACAAATGATTAATGCTTTGATTAATTGGTGTGAGAAAGTCAATCGATAGCTCCCCATGCACCTTACCATACCCCACACAAAGGCCTCCATCAAGCCATACACTTTCCAAAACATGTCCCCACCATCACCTTGACCAAGTCAACGACGGCGGCAACATCAAAGGACAACAACAGGTCACTCAGCATCAAAAGATTGACCCCATGTCGACAACAACCTAGGGGCTTGCCTTCGCCCTCCTGCGCATCAAGAAAGCTCAAGCAGAAGCTACAAAAAAAAAAAAAGCTCAAGCAGAAGCTAAAAAAAAAAAAAAAAAAAAAAAAAAGCTCAAGCAGAAGCTACAAAAAAAAGAGCTCAAGAAGAAGCTTCACAAAAATAAATGAGATCAAAGACCCAGAGCCAACGATCAAGAAGCAAGGGAGTCACTGAAAAGACCGTCAAATACGACTTGTCAAGAAATCACCTCAAGGCCCGTGCCTCATCATTCAGCTTTCCGAGCATTTTCGCCACAGGCCGCACGAATATTCATACCCTGGCCCCAAAGCCAAACACAGTTCAATCCCAAACTACGTCGACTCCGAGCTCCTTTTCTTAAGGGGAACGTAGGCAACCGTAAATGGTCCGGTCATAAACACATACAAATCCACAAACCCGGTCTCATCAATGACCTCTCCTATAAACAAACCTTCTTTCACACTGCATCAACTCGATCCTTGATACCGGTTGACTTTCTCCTCATGATTAATCAAGCATATCAAGTTTTATTGTTGAATAACCCGAACATCAACAAAGGGTTTTAAGCAAACAAATGATCATTGTGAACAAATCAAGTTTTTCAAATGTCTCGACAAGTCTTCTTTTTCTACAAAATAGGACAATAGAGCTAAACATCGATTTTCCGTCAAGAAGGGCTTCCATACACTTTTACAAGCTTTTCGCCTCATACTCTCTCAAAAGAGTCAAACCCAAAAGCATGTTTTTGTGCCTACGTCAAATAAGGCATTCACACAAAAGGGGACCCGTTCCCACCTTTTCAAAAATAAATACGCCCTTGCAAGTGTACATTACGAGTCATTTCTCCCACAAAAGAGAGTCGAACTACGCAGACTGAGCCTCTCACCCGAGGGGAACGTAGGCGCCTTCATTGGTTCGGTCTAAGGAATACACAAAATTCCAAAAATTGACGCCACCAAGGCTCGTAAAAGAAGCAAACAAGAGATTTTGCATCTCGACAAAGCTTTAAAAGTAAATCACAAATCATCACGCTTAAAACACTTTTTGATGAGTTCAAGCACGGCCTACTCTCGATTCACAACATGCTAAAAGACAACTTAAAACATTTAACAATCAATGTGTCCGCAATGACGATGAATGGATACTCGGTGTTTCGTAAGGCCATTCCATGCTACTCGCATTTGGCCCTTCATCACTCTTTCCTTTCTTCCCTCGTCCCCAACGAGTCTTCTTTCATTCCACATGAGCGAAGTTCTCGTCTCCCTCATTCCGAGATTAGGAATCCTCCTAGTCGTGTCAAACGAACCGCCGCTCTCGAGCATCGTTCACCCGTGCCTCGGCCGGATCTCCTCCCCTACGAGCCCGCAAAAGGGGACCTCTCCCCGCCGCCCGTCAACTCGAGTCCCGTAGTCAAACAAAGCGTCTCCCATGACAACCCGAGGGTTAGACCAAAGCTTCGCACTCCTAAGGCTATAGCCGAGGCAACAATCTTGCCCTGCACTGCTTCACGCCCGCTCCCCAAAATCACTTGGGATCGCTCGACATGCCGCTCGTACCAACTCCAGTACTCGGTGGTGGTCAACACAACACTCTCCCAGCGTCGAAGGAGCACCACAGGAGGGAAACCGGAATACTTCCATACCCTCAGAAAATACAGAAGAGCATCTAGAGCTGCCAAGCAAAGCAGGGGCTTCCCCCCACACATGAACCGGTCCCCCAGTGCCAGACGATCTACATTGTGGAAGGTTTCCCCCGGCACCAAAGGAACGATATCCTCGCCCGCCCGACAATGGCCGACCACATCCAACAGAGCCCCGTCACATATCCTGAGGTAGCTAACCCCAAAAAGAGTGGCTATCAAAGCAAATGCGTCCCAGGAGACATCACTTCCCGCCGCCGCTCATGAAATCACAAAGCCGCTTCACCCCCAACCGGCCGTAAAACCCGCCAAAGCCGCTCACCTCCACTAACCACAAATGCATTCCCAGTTAATGCGACATGCACAAAAATAATAATAAGCTAGCAACAATTCCTAGGTCAATCCCGGGAATCACAAATACGTCATTACATCTTAAAATAAAATACTTTGTTGTGCAAATACAAGTGTTTTATTACAGGTACAAAATGTCTGTTGCTCTACAAAAAAAAACAACGGAAAGAGGGAAAGCAAAAGAGCCCTAATCCGACTCATCATCATCATCCTCCACAAATGAGAAATCTGGCATCTCGGAAAACTCGGCAGTCACATCCTCATCATCGATACAAAGACCCCCTCCTTGTGCGGGTACTCAAAGTACTCTGAAGGGTCAAAACCCGGTGAAAGGATCAAAGAAGGGATGCGAGGATGAACCCTCACCCTGTGCCTCCGGCGGAGGAAAGAACTGATGAAGGTTCTGCGGCCGCTGAGCCCCCGAAGACGTCCCCACATCAAAGCCGTACTGTTCTCGAACCGGCACCTCCGCTATGGCCCCGGCTCACCCTCGAAGAAGGAGTATCCACTGCACCTCCTCAAAGGCACTGGCTCGAACGCCGCCGCGTGCCGCGAAGACCTGCAAGACGGCTTCCCCGCGAACTTCCTTGCAAAAAGGCCGCATCGCCACATAACGGCGGGTCAACGTGTCAAAGGATCTCCCCGAGGCCTGCACAAGCAAACAACCAAAGAAACGCCAAAGCAAAATAGATACAGTCATACCCAACAAAAAGAGAAAAATACAGAAAAGATGCCAAGATGGAAAAGAGTAAGCACACTCACCGGCGCATCCGGGTCAACCCGATAGGCAGCAGGAGCCTGCTCAGGGACGGGTACCGACACCCTCCGCCTCGACGAATCCCCGCGAACATACGTGAAGTCCAGCCAAGGCACCGGAACATCTAGAGGACGTGACGAGCGCCCGTCTTTCCTCACTAACACCTATGGCGTCCTCAGCTTTTGCCTGACCAAGGCCGCATACTCCTCGCCCTCCAGGACGAACTCCTCGGCACTCACGCCGGATCGGTACCTCTCATACTCCAGCACGTCCATATCAAGAGGACTCATCATATGGAAGGGCGGATCCCTCAAAGCCATAGGAGGCGCACCTGTGCCATACTGCCAGATAACCTCTCCCCCAAGTACACGGAGTCACAAGTAAGACCCCGCAGAAGCCTCCACTGCCGCATCACCCAGGGGGCACCCTCCGGCTCATCCTCATCATACCGAGTCCAAGTATACAGCGGAAACCCCTCCAAACTATCCCTCTCCCGTCCTCCTCTTCCTCAAAGGATGAGCCCAGCACATCATGGCGGGATAACCGAACATGGCCTCATCCTCCCAGTCCCACGGCTGGCAACGGAAGATCTCATAGCACCCCGCCTGCAACAAAAAAGCAGATAGTGCACAGAACAGAAAAAAGGGGGAGTCCTACTCTAAGTCATCGGCACCACCGCCTGGTAAAGACTCCTGCATCTCGGCGCCTCCGCCAGCCACCTCATCATCCTCGGTGAACCCAGCACCTTCCTCGACCCGATAGTCCAAGAAGTCCGTAGGAGTAAGAACGAAGAAGGAAAGAGAAGACGAACCATCCCTCCTCTCCTTGTCCAGCACTTGAGGCGTCCCACGTCCTCAACACCTCAACAACTCGGTCAGAAGAAAGAGGCGCCACCTCGCCCTCAACACAAGTTCAGACAGAGGCGCTACCTCGCCCTCACCAAGTCCAGACAGAGGCGTAACCTTGCCCTCACAACAAGTTCAAACAAAGGCGCTACCTCGCCCTCACCAAGTTCAGACAGAGGCGCTACCTCGCCCTCACCAAGTCCAGACAGAGGCGTAACCTCGCCCTCACAACAAGTTCAAACAAAGGCGCCACCTCGCCCTCACCGCAAGTTCAGACATAGGCACCACCTCACCCTCAACATACGTTCAGACAGAGGCACCACCACGTCCTCACAACAAGTTCAAACAAAGGCGCTACCTCGCCCTCACCAAGTCCAGACAGAGGCGTAACCTCGCCCTCACAAAAAGTTCAAACAAAGGCGCTACCTCGCCCTCACCAAGTTCAGACAGAGGCGCTACCTCGCCCTCACCAAGTTCAGACAGAGGCACCACCACGTCCTCATAACAAGTTCAAACAAAGGCGCCACCTCGCCCTCACCATAAGTTCAGACAGAGGCACCACCACGTCCTCACAACAAGTTCAAACAAAGGCGCCACCTCGCCCTCACCATAAGTTCAGACAGAGGCACCACCTCGCCCTCACCATAAGTTCAGACAGAGGCACCACCTCGCCCTCACCGCAAGTTCAGACAGAGGCGCCACCTCACCCTCACCGCAAGTTCAGACATAGGCACCACCTCACCCTTACCATACGTTCAGACAGAGGCACCACCACGTCCTCACAACAAGTTCAAACAAAGGCGCTACCTCGCCCTCACCAAGTTTAGACAAAGGCACCACCTCGCCCTCACCGCAAGTTCAGACAGAGGCGCCTCCTTGCCCTCACCGCAAGTTCAGACATAGGCACCACCTCGCCCTCACTGCAAGTTCAGACAAAGGCGCCATAGCGTTCTCATCATTTCAGCAACTTCGTTCAAAAAAAAACGCCGGCGCGTCCTCAGCATTTCAGCGACTTCGGTCACAAGCACCTCCTCCTGCAGGTAAACACAGCGAAGGTATGTCAATAAACTTCAAATGCGAGACATATCTGTAATAAATGCTACATAAAAGAGGAATCCCAGCACGGCATGATGCCTTTCTAAAAAAATTCCCACAAACAAAAGTTCTTACATGACTCACAAAATGCGCCATCAAACTCAACTTAGGTCCAGACGCCTTAGAATAGTCTCAACCTAGGGTCATACTCCTAAACTAGGCCTCAACACAGGGTAAACACCCCCAAATCAGTCTCACTTAGGGTAGAGACACATTCAAAGAAAATCAACTTATATGCTCCTCGCCTTTTCCGGCCATAAAAGTAAGCCCGAAGTCACCTTCTCAGCAGAAAAAAGCCCCTACAAGGCCACATATCCCCAGCATATGAACACCGGCAGTCATCGTAAGTCCAACCTTCTCCCCAGCAGTCAAAGCGCAAGGCATTCACACCTCTCACAATCAAAGCTCAAGGCAGCCATGCCTTCACAACCGCAGCCAGAAGACGATTCAAAGTCCTCACGCATGGCAAACCGCAGCCAGAAGACGATTCAAAGTCCTCACGCATGGAAAACCGCAGCCAGAAGACGATTCAAAGTCCTCACGCATGGCAAACCGCAGCCAGAAGACGATTCAAAGTCCTCACGCATGGCAAACTACAACCAGAAGACGATTCAAGTCCTCACACTATCTTCAGCCCGAAAGGCTTTAAACCACTCAGTCCGAGAGACTGTATAAATCAGCCAAACTACTATCTTCATCCCTAAGGCTTTAAACCACTCATCCGGGAGATCAGATAAATCAGCCAAACTACTATCTTCAGCCCGGAAGGCTTTAAACCACTTAGTCCGGGAGACTGTATAAATCAGCCAAACTACTATCTTCAGCCCGGAAGGCTTTAAACCACTCGGTTCGGAAGACCGTATAAACCTCCTCCATCACTATCTCCAGCCCGGAAGGCTTTAAACCACTCGGTCCGGAAGACCGTATAAACCTCCCACATTACTACCTCCAGTCTGGAAGGCTTTAAACCACTCGGTCCGTATAAACCTCCCACATTACTATCTTCTTCCTAAGGCTTTAAACCACTCGGTCCGAAGACCGTATAAACCTCCTCCATCACTATCTCCAGCCCGGAAGGCTTTAAACCACTCGGTCCGGAAGACCGTATAAACCTCCCACATTACTACCTCCAGCCCGGAAGGCTTTAAATTACTCGGTCCGGAAGACCGTATAAACCTCCCACATTACTACCTCCAGCCCGGAAGGCTTTAAACCACTCGGTCCGGAAGACCGTATAAACCTCCCACATTACTACCTCCAGCCCAGAAGGCTTTAAACCACTCAAATGGGAGACCGTATAAATCAGCCAAACTACTATCTTCGGTCCTAAGGCTTTAAACCACTCAAACCGAGATCGTATAAATCAGCCAAACTACTATCTTCAGCCCGGAAGGCTTTAAACCACTCGGTCCGGAAGACCGTATAAACCTCCTCCATCACTATCTCCAGCCCGGAAGGCTTTAAACCACTCGGTCCGGAAGACCGTATAAACCTCCCACATTACTACCTCCAGCCCGGAAGGCTTTAAACCACTCGGTCCGGAAGACCGTATAAACCTCCCACATTACTATCTCCAGCCCGGAAGGCTTTAAACCACTCGGTCCGGAAGACCGTATAAACCTCCCCCATCACTATCTCCAGCCCGGAAGGCTTTAAACCACTCGGTCCGGAAGACCGTATAAACCTCCCACATTACTACCTCCAGCCCGAAAGGCTTTAAACCACTCGGTCCGGAAGACCGTATAAACCTCCCACATTACTACCTCCAGCCCGGAAGGCTTTAAACCACTCGGTCCGGAAGACCGTATAAACCTCCCACATTACTACCTCCAGCCCAGAAGGCTTTAAACCACTCGGTCCGGAAGACCGTATAAACCTCCTCCATCACTATCTCCAGCCCGGAAGGCTTTAAACCACTCGGTCCGAAAGACCGTATAAACCTCCCCCATCACTATCTCCAGCCCGGAAGGCTTTAAACCACTCGGTTCGGAAGACCGTATAAACCTCCCAAATCACTATCACTAGCCCGGAAGGCTTTAAACCACCCGATTTGGAAAATTGTAAAATTTCCATCTTTGGACGCCACCACGTCCTCACAGTCGGCCTCGGCGGTCACACGATACTTCAGGGCACCATCACGCCCGCATGCACTCACAATTTTACGACCTCTGAACTACGACCAGGCTTGATTTCCACTAGGGATACGTAGGAATCCTGTCACAGGGTCCATCCATCGACCTATACGGTCACCCAGGATGCCTCCACGTCCTTACCACCGACCTATGCGGTCACCCAGGATGCCTCCACGTCCTTACCACCGACCTATGCGGTCACCCAGGACGCCTCCACGTCCTTACCACCAACCTATGCGGTCACCCACAGGATACCATCACATCCACACACAGAGTCTCAGTTAGAGGACAGCTCACGTCCTCGTACACAACACTCACCCCACACGCGAACTACGATTGGCTTGATTCCCACTCAGGGATACGTAGGAATCCTATCAAAGGGTCCAGCCGTCCGACCAACCTGGTCACCTTCTCTCTCAGCACGCGATCCAAATCAGGACCCTTATCTTATCGACGACCCCACTTCTTTCATAAGTGACGTCGCCGAGGGGCTTCTGTAAGTACCCCAATCTGGATCGCTCTCCATCCAAGCAAACTTCCGGAGGTCATAACTCCTTCATACGAACTCCGATTGAGACGTGCCATATATGGTTGGAAAGCTCTCGATGAGAACTAGCTGGCCATCACAATTATAAAATGTGGAAAAGTATGGAAGTCCATACGGACCTCTTTGCATCATAATTGCAAAATCCGCTTAAAGTCCACGAGATTCCCTCAAATCCCGAAGAAATGATTACCATCATGCATGGTTGGTCCGTACGGACCTCTTTGCATGCTAAGGTGGTCCGTATGGACCTCTTTGCATAGGGGACATAATCATCTCAGAAATCCTCATCATTCCCTGAAATCGAGGAAAACCAAAAATCTAGATTACCTAGAAGGTTCGTACGGACCTTCTTGCAGTTTTCTGGCACTATAAATAGAGGGTTCCCCCTCCCTCATTTTCACACATTTCCCTCTTCTCTCCTCTCCCCCCAGCCTTAAGGCACCCCTCTAAGACCCTTCGGGGCAATCCCGACCCCTTTCGGATCCTTCTGAGGCCTTCCGAGCCCCCTCGTGGTGCTCCGAAGCCTCCCCGAGCGCTCCCGCGACGCTCCCGCGCTGCCCCGAGGCACTCTCGAGGTACTCTGAGGCCCCTCGTGGTACTCCGAGGCCTTGCCTGGTCTTTCCCAAGGCGTCCCGGCTCTTTTCGAGTCAAACCGGCGATCCCAAACCACGCCGAAACTCTGCCCGAGTGACTCCTGCCACCCCAACGCACGCCGAACCTCTGCCCGAGTGATTCCTGCAATCCCAACGCACGCCGAAACTCTGCCCGAACGCAACCTACAATCTCAACTCACACCGAAACTCTGTCCGCAGACAACCGACCCCTCCCGAAGCAATCCCGGTCCGTGCCAGAACATCATTCCATCCCCAAACACTATTCCCTTGCGGAAGACAGACACGAACCAACATTGGTAAGGCTTCCTTCCATTACTATTTCAATACATTTCAATACGTAGTGTACAATGTAGACATCCGACACAGCATGCATTTTTAAAAGCACACACACACACACACAACAGTTAAAGAATATTAGGGGTATCCGAAAGACTCGTTTTTATGAGGCGACTCGGGTGAGCTCTAAGATTCTAATATTCTCTTTCCGAGGAGTCATCTGACCTCCGAACTCAAAATCTCATCACACAAAAACAGTTTATTATTATTTTTAAACTGATGCCCTTTTTCAATGTTTTGGGCTTAATAATAAAAACGGCGTGGCGACTCTACAAGCCCCGTGCATCTCGCATTTGTCGCTTTTTGGGAAGGTCGCCCGGATCCGAGAGGCAGCGCAATCGCGCCCCGGCATCTGGCTTATTCCGCTTTAGCATTAGTTGGAGGTGTCTCGCCGTTTGTTTTCGCAATTGTAGAGTCGCCACGCCGTTTTTATTAAGCCCAAAACATTGAAAAAGGGCATCAGTTTAGAAATAAACTATTTTTGTGTGATGAGATTTTGAGTTCGGAGGTCAGATGACTCCTCGGGAAGAGAATATTAGAATCTTAGAGCTCACCCGAGTCGCCTCGTAAAAACGAGTCTTTCGGATACCCCTAATATTCTTTAACTGTTGTGTGTGTGTGTGTATGCTTTTAAAAATGCATGATGTATTGGATGTCTACATTGTACACTACGTATTGAAATGTATCGAAATAGTAATGGAAGGAAGCCTTACCAATGTTGGTCCGTGTCTGTCTTCCGCTGGGGAATAGTGTTTGAGGATGGAATAGTGTTCCGGCACGGACCGGGATTGCTTCGGGAGGGGCCGGTTGTCTGCGGACAGAGTTTCGGCGTGAGTTGATGTTGCAGGCTGCATTCGGGCAGAGGTTTGGCGTGCGTTGGGATCGCAGGGATTACTCGGGCAGAGGTTCGGCGTGCGTTGGGATCGCAGGGATCACTCGGGCAGAGGTTCGGCGTGCGTTGGAATCGTTGGTTGGATTCGGGCAGAGGTTCGGCGTGCGTTCAAGTGGCTGGTTTGACTCAGAAAGAGCCGGGAGGCCTCGGGAAAGACCAGGAAAGGCCTCGGAGTACCACGAGGGGCCTCAGAGTACCTCGAGAGTGCCTCGGGGCAGCGCGGGAGCGTCACGGGAGCGCTCGAAGAGGCTTCGGAGCACCTCGAGGGGGCTCGGAAGGCCTCGGAAGGATCCGAAAGGGGCCGGGATTGCCCCGAAGGGTCTTAGAGGGGAGCCTGAAGGCTGGGGGGAGAGGAGAGAAGAGGAAATTGAGTGAAAATGAGGGAGGGGGAACCCTCTATTTATAGTGCCAGAAAACTGCAAGAAGGTCCGTACGGACCTTCTAGGTAATCTAGATTTTTGGTTTTCCTCGATTTCAGGGAATGATGAGGATTTCTGAGATGATTATGTCCCCTATGCAAAGAGGTCCGTACGGACCACCTCAGCATACAAAGAGGTCCGTACGGACCAACCATGCATGAGGGTAATCATTTCTCCGGGATTTGAGGGAATCTCGTGGACTTTAAGTGGATTTTGCAATTATGATGCAAAGAGGTCCATACATACTTCCATGCTTTTCCACATTTTATAATTGTGATTTCCAGCTAGTTCTCTTCGAGATCTTTCCAACCATATATGGCACGTCTCAATCGGAGTTCGTATGAAGGAGTTATGACCTCCGGAAGTTTGCTTGGATGGAGAGCGATCCAGATTGGGGTACTTACAGAAGCCCCTCGGCGACGTCACTTATGAAAGAAGTGGGGTCATAGATAAGATAAGGGTCCTGATCTGGATCGCGTGCTGAGAGAGAAGGTGACCAGGTTGGTCGGACGGCTGGACCCTTTGATAGGATTCCTACGTATCCCTGAGTGGGAATCAAGCCAATCGTAGTTCGCGTGTGGGGTGAGTGTTGTGTACGAGGACGTGAGCTGTCCTCTAACTGAGACTCTGTGTGTGGATGTGATGGTATCCTATGGGTGACCGCATAGGTTGGTGGTAAGGACGTGGAGGCATCCAGGGTGACGTGGAGGCATCCAGGGTGACCGCATAGGTCGGTGGTAAGGACGTGGAGGCGTCCTGGGTGACCGCATAGGTCGGTGGTAAGGACGTGGAGGCATCCTGGGTGACCGTATAGGTCGATGGCCGGACCTGTGACAGGATTCCCTACGTATCCCTAGCGGGAATCAAGCACGGTCGTAGTTCGGAGGTCGTGAAATTGTGAGTGTATGTGGGCGTGATGGTGCCCCTGAAGTATCGTGTGGCCGCGAGGTCGTGGTAAGGACGGGGTGGTGTCCTAAGATGTGGTGACCGCTGAGGTCAATTGTGAGGACGTGGTGGTGTCCTGGGATGGAAACTTTACGATTTTCCTAATCGGGTGGTTTAAGGCCTTCCGGGCCGGAGATAGTGATTTGGGAGGTTGTAAGTGCTCCAATTTGAGCTTGTTAGTATTTTCGTTAGAAAATTAACGAAAGTTTTAACATTCCTAACATTTCCTAACAATCCTAACTTTTCTAACAAAGCAAGGGCAAAGTGGGCATTGTTATTTAAGGTTAAACCTCAAAAAGAATCTTAAAAAGCAAAACAAAGGAAGAAAACCAAAAATAGACTGTTTAATTTGAATTTTCAAAAGATTATTCTTCCTGTCCAAAGCCTGGAGCTGCATTTAATGAACAGTGCACGCTACCAACCTTGTCCGCGCGGATACCTTTGTCATTTCAGGAGGGCTATAAATTGAGCCCTCCAGTCACAAAAAAAGGAGCCACAACGCAATTTGCACTGAACCTCTGGCGAAATATAGAGAGAAAACAAGGAGAATTCACTTGAATTGTCACCATTTTCTCTTGAATCTTTCCCAACTCACACGCACTCTCAAATTCAAACCCTAAACACATTCAAGCCTTGAACCTATTCAAACACAAACTCAAGGAAGATAGGTATAACCTCCCTCTTCTTACCCTAAATCTCTCATCCATGCATGCATCTTCAAACTACAAAATGTAGTTCATTCTTCTTCTTGTCTTAAGATCCAAGAAGATCACCATGGAAGTCCATCTCCATGGATGATCTTCTACAAGGATCAACATTTTCTTTAATGTGTTCTTGTTTTCTTGCAAATGCATTTTCAAAACCCTAAAAACCATTTTCAAGCATCAAATCTCATTTTCAAAGGATAAAATTCCCCTTCCCAAGCAAATGAAGTGCTTAGTCCTAATGTACCCCAAGGATGGTTTGGTATAGTTGATTCACCACTAAAATATCAAGTGATCACTAACCAAAACCTAGGGAAATGGGGACAAGCATGGATGCAAAACCCCCTTTAAAATCATATTTTCTTTCATGGAAAGTTGCTGTCCAGTAGCAATTTTCTCAGACCTCAGTCCATGGTCTAATTTTTTGGACACAGATAAATGTAGAATTTGGTGTCGACTACAAAACACTTTTTGTAGCTAACATCCAGATATTTCCATACATATTTTTCCTTTATTTTTTGGGTGAGTAAAACTCCTCTTTTCAAATTTTATTTCAGAGGCCAGTTCATCAGCTTCTGGGAATCCAGATCTCATATCTGAGGTTTCCAGAAGGTTTTGACCCCTCAAATCTTCTCCAAAATGGAAAATTCCTTCGCACAAATCTTATTTAAGGTGTCTGGAATAACTTTTATTCTCTGAGTTTATCCATATTAAGAAGTTTTAAGACCCTTGAATCCATTTCAAAATCAAAGGTCCACTGCCTTTTTCATTCTGGCAGAAGTGGCTCTCAACTTAAAAAGGTCTTTTGAGTACCAAATCTCAATCCAAAAATCTTCCAAAAAATCATGGGATCATTTTAAAGTCTTAAAAAGATATCCCAATTTTTACTTTTCTGAGTTTCAAATTATTTTGGCCAAAACACACACACACACACACACACAAATGATTTTCAGCTTGGAAGACTCGTTTTACGAGGCATTCCGGGTGCACACTAACGTCCTTCCCGGCGTGTAACATGACCTCCGAACCCAAATTTCTGATCTCGGGCTTTTTTCAAAGTTTTGGCCCTTAAAACAAAAATGGCGTGGCGACTCCGTTCTTTTTCCCGGGTTTTATTTGGTTTTTTTCAAAGAAACGCGAAAAATCAAATTTTTCCCGCGAAATGGCGACACATCATCACAGTGGCGACTCATTTGGGGAATTAAGCTTTTTCTAAAAAAATGGTATTTGGTATATTGGTGGAAACCATTAAACTTCCCGTTACCGCCTCCTAACACGAGTCGGGGATAAATTGTGGTTTAACAATCCCACGTACCGGTATCACCGTTTTCAAAAAAGAAAAAGCTTGAGGGTCAAGCTTCCGTCCCAGCTTTGAAAATCATTTGTGTGTGTGTGTTGATTTTTGCACATTTTTCGTGTTGTTTTGGCCGCCTGGAGAAAGTCAAAATTTTGACTGTCGAAATAATGTCCCTAACTGTCGGAATTTTCGTGCTTACGTGCTTATGTGTTCATTTAATTTCAAAAAAAAATTCAAAAAAAAAAAGGGTTTTCAAAAAAAGAAAATTTTCAAAAAAATCATGCATCATATTTTTAAGACACATAAAAAAAAATTCTATTTTACTCGTAAAAGAATATAGACTGCTTGCACACTACGCGCACGTGACCGTACACCGCACACTACGTCCCTAACCCGGAAATCCTTGTCGCGGTCCGTTTGGTCTTATTACGCCTCTCGGATGAGCACGGGACTACCCAAACATCCCATGGAGCCTCGTGTCGACTATGCACTTGTCCGTGACACACTTTGTCCGAGACCCGTTGGTTTTTAGTCTGTCCGTGTCATGCCCCGTCTCGTGTATAGACCTTTCCTTTCAAGCCTTTGTCGGCATACCGACTCAATATATTTTGGGACCCTAATCGCCAAAGTTCTCGCCGGTTTTCCGCCGCAGGACTTTGACCAAGATATTGACCGGCGCCTTGACTTCGGCTCGACCGGCACAAATTATACACTCGACTCCCAAAGCATTGACACCGAGTCATCAAGGATTAATGATTATTCCATGCCTAATTACGGCCTAACCGACGACAAGTCAAGATCAATTGTGGACGCTTATCGCCCAAATCATGCCGACTTTTCGTCGAGCCTCGGACATGATCTTGACTTTTGACGTCGCCTTTGTCCGTAATTTACATCGAATGCTCGTTAAGACTCGATTACCCGCCGTACTTTTAGGATCGTTTTCTTTCGGTCGGTGGGACCCGCTTGCCCTATAGGACCCTCGCCCGGGCCGTCCACCCCGGGAGGTCGAAATACAGTGGAATACGAGGCTTATAGACGTAGTGACGGGGCCCACCGATCCAGATCCAGATTAGTTTGCGAAAAGAAGAGCAATCTTTTTCCAACCGGGGATTAGGTTAATAAAGCATGTTTTAAGTAAACGTGAACAAATAATCGCATGTTGCATGAGCCTAAAGCCCAAACACCTACCCTCCTTCCATTCCTGCACATCTCGAACCTTCATGTCCTTTCCCCCGTAGCCTCCGCACAAAGCTTGGTTTCGGGCACCGGGTCATCGTTTGATTAGTTGGGAAGAGTCAAGCGCGTCATCGCCTTCGCCGTTTGTTCCGACTCCGGGTTTCAGAATGTCTCGGCATCAGCTCCTGGTAATGATGGGGATAACGTCACTCCGCCTCCCGGACCCCTCGACAGAGCAACAAAGTGGAATCCGCCAGCGTAACGTATGAGGTTATGACAGGAAGCACGCCTAAACAGCCTTATGGAGGCTATTAAGAGTCATGGTCCGGCCGCCACCTCAATCCAGATGGCACCTTCACCGTGGAAGAAGACGAGGATGCCAACCCCACTCTCGCCGCCCGACTACACCAGGATGCCGCCACCCACCTCCTATGGTGCCACTACCGTAACCCATGCTCCTCGATCTTCGGGTTAGCCAGCCTCCCCAACCACGTATCACCGGATCCATGCACTCGACGGCACAAATCGCGCCCCTCGGTGGGGACAAAGCCAAGTAATGTCTTCTCATGGTTGGGGTTATCTCGGAATGCCACAACAAATTGGAATGCCACCTCGCTTTGGAACCGATCAATCCGGACCTTCACAAAGAATAGCCACAGCTTCGGAATGCCGCCACAACTTGGTTCTGGGGCCACGCTCAGGAGCCCTCCTCGTAATGATGCACTAGTTCACTGCTCCTCACACAAATCCGTTCCTCACTCAGATTTCTATGGGTTACCAAGCCTCCATCCCGGTGTCATCCGAGTCACCAGGACCGCAGTACTTCCGGGTTATACACCTTCACCACAAAGGCCCATGCAATTCAACAATCCGGGACAGCTCCGCACTCAAGCCTACTTACGGCCCCACTGAAATCCAAGTTATCCGGCTACATCGGGGTTGCCTCCACCTACTTTGCCAGCTTGAAAATCAACAAAGAAGCCGCAAGGTTCTATCCCTTCGCCCAAGCTCCTACTCATGCTCCCTGGGTAACTCGGCCCTGTGACGGAGTCTTCACCTACGTCCCCGGATCGGCCGTTCCCTCCACCCGCCCGCTCCTGGTAGCTCCTCTCTCTAGCTCACCACTAGCTTGAATGCCATGGTTCCACCACAAGACCCTCATCCGGCCCGGTTCATGGAACAACACAAGGAAATGAAAGCGCAGATCGCCGAACCGACCGCCAAGAAGTCCGCCTTCCGGCCTACTGACACGGACTCCATTGTTCCTCCGCCCCACAAATTCGTGATGCCTAATCTGGATCTCTTTGATGGGACCGCATGCCCGAAAACCCATTTGGACACATATACCTTGGCGATGAAGGCCAAAGGATGTACCAATCGCCAGCTGGCCGATTATTTGATCTATCTTTGAAGTCCAAAGGCCTTAAAGTGGTTCTTCCGTTTGAAACCCGAAGCCGTGGCTACGTGGGACCAGATTACCAATGCCTTCACAGAGAAATATAAGGCCAACTTGGAGTGGGAAACAAACAGAGTTGACCTACAAACAACAGGCAAATGGCCCCGACGATGAGATGTTGGGGACTTCTACAAGCGGTGGAATCTAAAACTCAATGAAATGGCTATCCCTCCTTCCGAAGAGGAACAACTGACATCTTCCGCCATGCTTGAAACCACATCTCGAGAGCCTCCTCGCCACTTTCCGTACTCGGACTTACGGGCCATGGTTAACTCTGCAGCAAGTTTGAAAAGGCTTACAATCCGCAACCGCCGCCGCACTCGCCTACGTATATCGGGCTCCTCCCGCAAACACCGCTCGCCTCGCCAAAGGCAAAGAAATGATTAACTATGCGGGACAGAATGTAATAACACAACTCCTTTTGCTCCCAGAAACCAGCCGAGCCTGCACCACGGGTCATGAATCTCGAAAATTTTGGAATGCCCCTCGAACGACATCTTTAGGGGACTCGGTGAAAGAAGGCTTGCTGCGGCCTTTGGAGAATTTCCAAATACGTAAATCCGAATGCTCCCGTGGATACTACAAAGTATTGTGCTTTTCATCAAGCTCACGGACATCCGACCGACAACCGCTTTACTGCGAAAAAGGCAATCCAGGGGCTAATAGAGCAAGGAAAGTTGGAAGGCCCCGAGGGCCTAATACACTCAAAAATCCTCTCGCCAAGGAACCATAATCGTGAATATGATTGAATGCGGAGAATCTTCGCATGCCCATGAAGATGCCGATGAAGGTCCCCAAATACCCGTGGCCAACCTCGTCGAGGATTCTGAATTCGGATTACCCCTCAGCCTTGAGGACATCGAACGAATCAACCCATCTTGGTCTCATGTCAGAGACTCCTTGCAAGAATACGAGGCCCGCTATTTCTCGGATGAAGGGAAGGCCAATACCGAAGAGCTGGGGCTGTTCCGGTCAAAACATGAGAGGACCATTTACACAAGATGGTTAGAACAATCGAGAAGAATTGAACAAGAAAGCTTCCGGCGAGCGCCTGTACTGGGGCTTATTAGCAAAGAAGCCGAAGAACATCTGGAGCTAGTACACTTCTGCAAACTGGCTATTGGAGAAGTCAAATACGACCCCGAAGGCAGTGAAACTGAAGAATCAGAGGAGGAAGAATCCTTCTACATTCTGCCTGGTGTCAAATACGTGCCACCCCCTCTCACTCTTCCCCCGCAATTTCTGGGAGGAGAAGCTGAGTCACAATTGCCACTTCCGGGAATGGGAGCATATGACAATTTCTGCGGCTGCACGCACCCATATTCCCCTAACGGGTTTGACCGGCGTTCCCTCTCCGCCGAAATCCCGGTAGTATGGGAAGATGATTCCGATGACAACAACGACGATGATGATGACGAGAGCGAAGAGTCAACTGAGGCCCCAGATCCGGAAACAATCTGGAACAATCATGCCGGAAATGAGCCTATAGGAGCCAGGCACAATGGTTGGTTGTCAACAAGTGACGACGAAGGACCGCCAGGAAATGCGGATCAGATACCAATGGAGACAGACCCCTACGAGGTGTCACTTGTAAGATGCATTTGTGGCCAATGCCGGATACCTGTGAGGATGAGGGACAAAGAAAGCCCGCGCCTGCATCCGTACATATCCGAAATCCTAGAACACAACGTTCCTTATAAGAACCTCGAGTGGTGAATGGAAAGGGTTTATTGAAGCACTGGTCGAGAATGGAGGGTTTCGGCCACCGAAGATGAAGAATTGTGAAAAACGTTATCGGATCTTTTTCTTCCTTCCCACAACGGATGGCATAACAACCGTAAGGGTCACAACCGGGCCGCTCGAGCGCAGCGAGTGCCTCGCAATCACCGAAAAGGGTTATTGATCTCGAACGTCTCCCCAGTGGCCTTCATACCTACGAATCCACATGACGCCTTCCTAATTGCTCCGGTGCCCGACAATGGACCCCGGTGCTCCTTATTTGGACACGTATCTATCGAGCCGCTACATCAAACTCCGAAGGGGAACGTTGCCTATCCTTCACTTGTGGCTGCCCTACTTGCAAGATTGAAAGAAAAAGGATATACGATGAAATGGAGGCCGATAGCCATAACTCTGTGGGCCATCCAGGGGATGAGATCGAAAAGCCCCCGAGCCCCGACAATAGCGACTCTTGTTGCATGATAACTATGAGCAAGGCAGGCCATGAGAGTGAATCGGAGGACGCCCTAGCTATGTGGGCCATCCAAGGGGCAACAACACAACCCCAAACCCAAAAGCCCGTGACTTGGGAAGCGCTTATAAGAGCCGCCCAGAAGGAGCCAAGACAGCCACCCCTCACCGTTGCTAGACTCCGTCGTAACCAGGCCAATAGCCAAAAGGGCTCCCCCATTGACCTTAGCAAAGATTGAAGAAATCCAAGAGACGATCGATGAGGAAGTTAACTTGACCCGATCCGGGCAAATTTTCCAAGGAAATCCCAAGGCGTATAAGAAGGCCACGCATCAAGCACCGAAAGAAGATCGCCGCCCTATGCTAAGACAAACAAACCTGCACTCGAAAAAGAGGATCCCGTGCTCACCCTTGAAGCAAACACAGCCAACATTTCCTCTCGGTCTCTACTCACCTCGTCCTATCCCCATAAGCTTCGAAGCCGGAAGAAAGCCCGGCTCGCACTCTCGTGCCTATTGATGCTACTCCCGATGACGTGGTACACTGATTGGAAACATCCACTACGGGAACATAATCACTTTCACGTATCTCGACCTCCCTCAATTTGGGGCCGATCATAACGAGCCTCTCTTCATCACACCAATTGGATGAACGACGCCTTCCTCGGGTCCTCCGGTTGATAATGGGTCCCGGAATGAACATTCTTCCGGCAAAGATCATGAGCTTGCTTGATATCAAGACTACAGTACTTGAAACCTTCCTCCTCACAGCCAAAGCTTACGACTCAACATCTCGAGCGCCCTCGAGTCGCCACTTTAGACCTCCGGTTTGGACAGTAAATTGATACCTCGTGGAATTTCAGGTTATTGACATCCCAATCACTTTTAATGCCTTATTGGGAAGACCTTGGCTGCACCAGGTCAAGGGGGTCGCCTCAAGCCTCCACCAGTGTGTGAAATTCGTCTCGAATGGGGATTTGACAACCATTTACGGAGATTTAGTCACTTTAGAGGGCACAGATACGGGCGGAATACCTATTCTCGAAATCAAACATGACGAGGAAGGTCTTATGCTAACGGGCTTCACGGTCGAGCCTCCCAAGGCCCAAGTGTGCAACATAGACCTTACGGCCACCGGGATAAAATCCCACCGGTCTTGAAAATGATGAGAAAAATGAGCTATCTACTCCGGCCTCGGCCTGGGAGAAGCACCAACAAGGAACTCACAAACTCATCGAGGTGAAAGGACGAGAATACTCGCCACGGCCCGGGATATGAGGCCTCCTCGGTGACACCGCAAAAGGAAAAAGATTTGAAGCCGCCACAGAAAGGTCCTGGCCGACGACCCTAAATCTCTCCCCTTCACTCCTAATTTGGCCGACTACTTTGTAAAGGGTCCCACACAACCAGAAACATCACGTAACCCACTCCTACGGCAAGGATGGCTAAAGCTACAGGATAGCCTCAACAAGTTTAGAGGAACCAAGGCTAACCCGATCCGCAGAATGTTCCCGGACCTACCCAAGATACCCGGGGCTACCACTACCATGAAGAGTGAGTATACCTTCGTAGGCGTGCTCGACCCGGTGGAACAGCTTCGAGAAGCTTACCACCACAAACCCGATTGCCCAGGAGAAGGTCCGAAACCTCGAATTCGAATTGACCGTGCCGAAAAGCCAAAGCCACGTAAGTCTTTTCGATGATTGGGATGGCCCCATCATGCAGCAGTTGTTCGGGGAAGAGATCCAGGTGCCAGACCTGATTGATTTCAGCTCAGTCAAAGAAATGGTAGCAATGATCGAGAAAGGAAAACAGAAACAGCACAGTTCCCGAGTCATGAGGCCACCAATAGCAAAGCCGCTAAAAAATTGGGAAACCCTCTCAATCCCGTCCGAGACCAAGGAAGAAATGATCACCAAGCCTGGATTGGTCCCCCATCCTTTTGTGTCAACCTAGGACAAGTCCCCAGAGTCTTTCATTGTTAAGGTCGGGTCTCTAGAGTCGTCCGACGGCCTTACGCCTAAAGACTACGAGTCTGTAGCAAGCGCTGTATTCCTTTTCGTTTTTAATGAAATGACGAACCTTTCTGAGTATCCCTTGATTACCACTTTAACTAATGATGAATTAATTAATAAAATTTTTTTAATAATAATTCATTAGATAAAGAAGCAGACACATCAAACAACAAAAAAAAAATCAAATAAAAAAAAAAGAACAAAAATCTTTAAGGTGTTGTCCGGAAAGAGGAAAATCGAGCCCAAGCCGCCGAAGAGATTTTGACAAGTGTGAATTTGGGAACCGCGGAAGAGCCTAAAGAGACGCAGACTAGTGATTTCCTCAAAGGAATTGGAAAGGATGCTCTGCAAAATCCCACAAGATCCTCAACTCAAAGAAAGTAGCCCTCTTCATCAAAGAGAACATCATATGCAGATACGGGTTGCCAGCCGAAATCATCTCAGATAATGGATCCCACTTCGAAGGAGAATGCGACAGCCGCCGCGTAATCCGAATAACCCGTCACAAGTCATCTCCTTACTGTGCCCCAAACCAACGGAGCCGTCGAGGCAAAGAAACAAGACTCTGGAAAATATCATCCGGAAAATGGCTGTCCAAGGCAGAGATTGGCCCGAGAAGTTACACCTGGCACTCTGGGGCTACAGAACATCAGTCAGAACGGAAACTGGGGAAACACCGTTTGCCCTCACATACGGAATGGAAGCCATGCTCCCAATCGAATTGGAAATCCACTCGCTCCGTATACTACTAGAAAGCCAGATCAACGAGGTCGAATGGCTCCAGAGTCGCCATGACGAATTGGCCCTGCTAGATGAGCGACGATTGAAAGCCATGGAACACATCCGAGCCTACCAAGGAAGAATGGCCAGAGCCTTTGACAAGAAAGTAAAGCATCGGGAGATCCGAGAAGGTGATCTCGTTTTGAAAGAAAAGCCCCCAGTCCGTATCAACCCCCTTGGCAAATGGGAGCCCGTATGGGTCGGGCCATATGTCGTCCCGTAAGATCTTCTCCGAGGAGCCATGCAACTTGCGCACTCGACGGGAATCCCTTTGTACACCCAAGAATGGTGACAAGCCGCGCAGATACTACGCGTAAAAAAAAAAAAAAAAAAAAAAAAGAGTGCCAAAAGAGTAATACCCAACTAGGTTGAAAACCCGAAAAGGGCGGCCTAGGTAAAAAATGTGGTTGCACCAAAAAAAAAAACAAAAAAAAAAACAAAAAAAAAACAAAAAAAAAAAACAACAAAAAAAACAAAAAAATCAGTTGAACTACGAAGACCCGAGCTCCTCAAAATGAGGGGAACGTAGGCAAAATGGAAACGGTTCGGTCTAAAACACAAATAAAAGTCATACTTTGACATCAATACACCGATCGGACCATGAAAGCGTCTCGAAAAACTCAAAGCAATTCAAATATTCATTACAAGTTAAAAACTTTTGATGAGTCTAAGCCCGATTCATTCCTACAATCCTGCAACCCGCTAAAAGAAATTAAGATACATAATCAAACTAATGTGTCCGCCATGACAAGAAAGGGATACTCGGAAACCTCAGTCACTCCAAGCCACTGCATCGGCCTCTCCCCTCTTCTTCCCCTTCGAGTCTTCTTCTTCGAACCGGAAAATGTCGGTCTTCCTCCTACCAAGCTCGGTATAGGAACAGGGATCTATCAAACCAACCTCTTCGTCGTGGCCTTAGTAGCCCTAGCGTCATCTCTCATCTCCCGTAGCCTAGCCGGTAGCATAGGAGCCCTCCTCTCCCGTCTCTTGACGTAAGCCTCATAGTCGGTCACAGGCGTCTCCGCTCCTGTCATGAGGGTTGGCTCGCCTCGGCCCTCCTCCTCTCCGAAACCAGTCCTCCGCACCCACAATGGCCTCACGCCGTCTCAAAATAGCCACCCGAGTCTCTCCTGCATGCCTCTCATACCAATCCAGGTACCAAGTGGTCAAGAACACCGGTCTTGACGCCCGAGGATAACCCGAGGAGGAAAGGCGTCATACCTCCATGCTCGGGAAAGAAATGGAAACACCGAGGGATCATCCATAGAAACAGGAGCCACCACCCCGGTGGCTATATCATCAAAGTTCTCCAAAGGAACCCGCTTCCAAGCCAAACTGTCTCGTAACTAAAGACGGAATATAGAAGCCGGACCGAGAAAGCCCCGGAAGCATGACCACATGAGACCCGTCCCGAAGCACTCTGCGAGTCTCCACCCGCCAACAAGGCACCGACCATCTGATATCCTCGTCCGGCGACCAGCCATCCAACGCTCCCATGAGCCCCGATCATCGAAATCCACAAAGAACCCCCTCCCCGGCAAATGTCCAAGGCTTGATCATGTCGGAGTTTCCCGAAGAATCCCCAAACGCTCCATCGCCCACTGTGGTCAAGAGGAACGGGCTGCCCTCGTGCATATACCGCTTCCCGTAGCGCCTTATCGAGAGCATGAAAAGTCTCTCCCAAAATCAAAGGAACGACATCTCTCGCCTGTGCGACAGTGAACGACAACATCCAAGAAAGACCGATGGCAAATCCCAAAGGAATAGACCATGAACAGGGTGCCAAACATACAAAGTGCAAAGGCATCCCAATAGGCATCATCCACCAAGCCTAAGCCCCTAAACCTATCGGGAAGGCCGGAAATATCAAAATGATCGGACCACGGATCATACCTTGCGCTTCCTCCGGGAAAGATGAAGGAGGACGCACACCGTCAACAAAAGAAGCCCCTCCGGCAAAGGAACCGCTATCTCTTCCACCTCCGGACCTCCAAGCAAGGCCCGAAATTCTTCCACGCCGGAACAATCTCGTTGAAGGAAAGGCAAAAGACATGCCTTCTAGTGTCCCAAAATGAGGAAGAAGCCCTCAAAAGCTCATAATCCGAATCAATTCCTTGAGAGACCATAAGCACTTCACCTTATACCTTTCTTCAAAGAAGGACCTCCTCTCATGCATAATCTCCCGGACCAATCCTTGAACTTGTTGAAGAATGACATTTGGGATTCTTGGGACAATTTTGATGGAGCTTTTCTAAGGTTTTCCATGGTTTTTCTCTTTCTCCCGAAAATGGCTGTTTGACCGGAGGTTGAAGAGGATATTTGAATTTGAAATAAAGTGAGACCAGATCTCAAGCAAAATTAAAGGACAATGTCGATGTAGGACTCCTCCGCGCGGACATGATTGTCATTCATTAGAAAATCTCGCAATGACCAAGCCGCTACACCAAAAGAGGAATAATTCGTCCCGGTTGCTCGAACCCTGTGCAAAACCGGCCCAAACCAGCCCATATACCAAACACTAACACCCTTGCCAAAAAAAAAAACCAAGGCTCATGCAACACTGCATTCATACTGCATTGCATTCATAAAATAAAATCCTAAATTATTACATTCCAAAAAAAAAAGAGAAAAAAAGAGTGTGCATAAAAAAAAAACAAACAAACATCAATAATCCTAAATTATTACATCCCAAAAAAAAAAAAGAAAAGAGAAAAGAGCAAAAAAAAAAATGTGCGCATAAAATGTACAAATCTCAATCCCAGTCACAAATCTCAAAATCTCAGAAAATCAGGGGGGGGGGTAATCAATCAGAATCCCTAGCGCCCGACATCTCGTCCCCGGCCCTCTTGCGACTCGGCCCGCTCCTCAGGAGCCATGAAGATCTCGGGCTCGAATCGTCCTCGTCTCCGTAAAGAGGCTCGTCAGACCAACCGGCACGCTCCGATAGGGCAAGCCGAGATCTCGCGAAAAATCATATCCGAAGGTGAAGGCGTCGGACTCCCGGACGTACGAAGACGACCCACCATGCCGCCAAACGTGTCCCCGCCCGTGTGGATCCCCGAGAATGACGTGATCCGAAGGCGCACCGCTGGGATCAATGAGAGGAGACAGAGGAGTCTCGAAGAAGTCTCGAAGCGAATAGGAGAAGCCTCCCGCCCGACAGGCGCCGGCCGTGGTCGCCTCGCTCTAGCCTCGAGGAGCCCCGCAAGCGACCATCCTCCCGATGAATCTCTTAGCTCCGATCACTTGCTTCGTTAGCTTCTCGACGACCACCTCCGAAAACTGCACAAAAGCAAAAGCGTCAGAAACAGTTGAAGCGAGAAATGATGACAGAAAAAAAAAGAAAAGACAAAAGCAAAAAAAAAAAAGAAGGGGAAAAGGTGAAGCCATACCTTCATACCCGACGAGGCCGGAAAGCTCGTGGAAGCCGCTCAGCCGAGGGATTCGCACCCTCAATCGGACCCCATCCCGATATATGAAAAATCCGTCCGAGGGTACCGCGGGATCCCAAGCCCTCTCTATCCGTAACCCGGGGCATCCTCAGCCTCCTCAAAACAAATACGGGTACGGCTCAATCGCCACAAATGCCGAGAAGTGCCGGCCGGCCTCGTAATCATCCCAGTCACAGACCGTCACTGGTGCATCATATCGGCGGGAGGCTCCACCGGTGTCCTCAAAGGCGAGTTCACGCCATGCCGGCGCGTCACCCTCTCTCCTGCATAATAGGCATCGCAGTCGACCTCTCGTAATCCTCCGCCGCACACCCAAATCTCGGCGCCTTCACCTGCGCCACCTCGAAGCGATCCCAAGGATAGAATATCATCCTCTCATCCGTCTCAGCCTCCGTCAAAGGAAGGCAATCCGCGTATCTAAGAGTCGTACGCCTCGGAGCTTATCTTCTCCCGGCATGCTTGGACCAAGAGCGCATGGCCGGATACGCCCGACGTACTCCGCCGGCCGCCGCCACATCGTGACGTGGAAAAACTCCAACGCCCATACCGCGAAAGGTAAAAATCCAATCAATCCAAAGGCAAAAGAAAAGTGTGTGCTCAAAAAAAGGGGGAAAGCAAAAAGAGAGCTTATACCTCGTGGCAAACTCAAAGCAAGACAAGGAGCTCACAGCCTTCCGGCCTGTACCTATCGAGAGCAAAGTAAAGCTCGCCACCCGCCTTCTCCCCAAGAGACATCTCCACCATCTCCATGTCCTCCAAGGACCTCAAAGAAGGCAAAGACCGCCGTCCTCAAAGATGCCCAAAGAGGGTGCTCGAAAAAGCAAACCACAAGAAGGCCCCCGGCAATCCGATCGGCGCCTATCCTCTCCTCCCCACCTCATAGCTCACAATGGTCTCCACAATCTTCCCGTAGACCACCGCATACTCCATCCCCATCCCCTTTTTGGGAATAGGGGAAAATCCTTAAGAGCTCGCAGATCCGCATCACCGTAGCCGTCCCGCCACTCAATGCCGCGTCCATTGAAGGACAAACCCGTGATCGCAAAGCATAGTCGGAAGGCGTAACCGTAGCCTCGCCCCAAAAGAAGTGAAACGTGTGGGTCGCATCCCACCAAGTGCCGCGCTAAAGCAAACATCAAGCCCTTGCTCTTAGGGAACTTGACCGCCCCTCAAGCACTCAACAAACTCCCAAAGCCCTGGCCTCAACAACAACTGGCTCTGACTCGGCAAAGCTCCTCGGCCCGCATTCGGAAGCCGGTCCCACAAGTCAACTACAGACTCCACCGATCCTCGAGTCTTCATTTTATTCAGCTGCTCCGTAACGAAGTTGTTTCCACCCTGCAATGAAACAAAAAAAAAAGAAGGAAAATGTCAAAAAAAAAAATTTGCAAAAAAAAAAGAGAGCATACATATGCATCATGAAATTTCAAAGAAAATTCGACAAAGATAACAAAGATACAATGAGCATAGCCCCATTTTTTCTCGCAAAAAAAAAAAAAGAACAAGCTTTCAAAGAAGTCCCAATGCATTCATCAAAAAAATGCATTCCTACGGAAGTAAAAACTCCGTCCTATTTTCAAAAAAAAAAGGAAGTTCCTATGCATGCACGCATATCATTCATCATCTCAAAAAAAAAAAAAAATCCTACATCTTACGGAAGTAAAAACTCTGTCCCATTTTCATAAAACAACATGCATACATAACATGCATTCAATCAACAGAAGGAAAAATCCGTCCCACCTTTCAAAAAAAATCAATCAAAAATCATACATTCATATCATCATCTCATGTTGGCAAAACGCCAATTCTTTTCTCAAGCAAAATGCACATTTTGAAACACCAACAAATTCATTGCAACATGCATATCATCAAAGATCAATATTCAAATTTCAAAAAAAATCACAATTTTCATCCATAATTTTTGGATACTAAAAAAAAAAATGCCGAAAATGCCAATTCTTTTTCCAAGCAAAATGCACATTTTGGGTTACTCATATACTCATTACAACATGCAAAGCATCAAAATCAAAATTCAAAGCCAAGAACATCAATCATTCGAATTTTCAAAAAAAAAAATTTCACCCAAAAATAGATTTCAAGCAAGAAATCAACAAAGGGAATGAAAAGATTCGAAGTATACCGTTCGGAGACTCGGATCAGAAGCCCAATGTTGCCAAGCATCGGGGTAGGGCTCCTCCGCAATCGATTGCGAAAGAGTATAGTGCCTCCTCATCCGGACGAGCTCCAATCGTCTCTCCGCTACCGGGCCACGTCCTTGGCCTTGAAAAGCACCTTCCCCGTGTTCCATTGCTTAAAAATCGAAGAAAAACGGAAGAATTTTCAAGTTTTTTGAGCAACAATGGCGGAATTGCTGGCTTTCTCTCTCTCGCTCTCGTAATTCAAAACCGAATGGGGGAAGAGGAAGGGCGTTGGCCCTCATTAATACCCTCGACTTTCAAGTCCTCTCCGCCGATAGGATTGTCGTGGTCAAAATGACCCTTTTGCCCTTTAAAAATCTGGAACTCTAGCTTAGTCCCCAACTTGACAAAGTCAACCCCCTGTCAAGAAAATCATTCCCCGGCAGTCAAACGTAAGACCGATCTCCCTGAGAAAGATAACGGAATCCCGTATCTTTAATCAAAATCTTCCCCGGCAGTCAAACGTAAGACCGATCTCCCTGAGAAAGATAATGAGATCTCGTATCTTTCATCAAAATCATTCCCCGGCAGTCAAACGTAAGACCGATTTCCCCGAGAAAGATAACGAGATCCCGTATCTTTCATCAAAATCATCAAACGGCAGCCAAACGTAAGACCGATTTCCCGAGAAAGATAACGAGATCCCGTATCTTTCATCAAAATCATTCCCCTAGCCAAACGTAAGACCGATTTCGCCGAGAAAGATAACGAGATCCCGTGATCTTTCATCAAAATCATCCCCTGCTAGCCAAACGTAAGACCGATTTCCCCGAGAAAGATAACGAGATCCCGTATCTTTCATCAAAATCTTCCTGCTAGTCAAACGTAAGACCGATTTCCCGAGAAAGATAACGAGATCCCGTATCTTTCATCAAAATCATTCCCCAAGAAGCCAAACGTAAGACCGATTTCCCCGAGAAAGATAACGAGATCCCGTATCTTTCATCAAAATTACCCTTCGGCAGTAAAACGTAAGACCGACCTCCCTGAGAAAGATAACGAGATCCCGTATCTTTCATCAAAATCATCCCCCGGCAGTCAAACGTAAGACCGATTTCGCCGAGAAAGATAACGAGATCCCGTATCTTTCATCAAAATCATTCCCTAGCCAAACGTAAGACCGATTTCCCGAGAAAGATAACGAGATCCCGTATCTTTCATCAAAATCTTCCCTAAGTAGCCAAACGTAAGACCGATCTCCCCGAGAAAGATAACGAGATCTCGTATCTTTCATCAAAATCATTCCCCTACAGTCCAAACGTAAGACCGATCTCTCCGAGAAAGATAACGAGATCCCGTATCTTTCATCAAAATCATCCCCTGCTAGCCAAACGTAAGACCGATTCTCCCCGAGAAAGATAACGAGATCCCGTATCTTTCATCAAAATCATTCCCTGCTAGCCAAACGTAAGACCGATTTCCCCGAGAAAGATAACGAGATCCCGTATCTTTCATCAAAATCATCCAAACTAGCCAAACGTAAGACCGATTTCCCGAGAAAGATAACGAGATCCCGTATCTTTCATCAAAATCATCCAACGGCAGCCAAACGTAAGACCGATCTCCCCCGAGAAAGATAACGAGATCCCGTATCTTTCATCAAAATCTTCCACTAGCCAAACGTAAGACCGATTTCCCGAGAAAGATAACGAGATCCCGTATCTTTCATCAAAATCATCAAACGGCAAGCCAAACGTAAGACCGATTTCCCCGAGAAAGATAACGAGATCCCGTATCTTTCATCAAAATCATCAAACTAAGTAGCCAAACGTAAGACCGATTTCCCGAGAAAGATAACGGAATCCCGTATCTTTCATCAAAATTACCCTTCCTAGCCAAACGTAAGGCCGACCTCCACGAGAAAGATAACGAGATCCCATATCTTTCATCAAAATCATTCAGAGTCAAACGTAAGACCAATTTCCCGACGAATACGTCTCGATTTTCCTCAAAGAAAGGCTAACGAAATCCCCAAAGAAAGTTAACGGAATCCCAGAAGCCAACGGAATCTCGAGTAAATCTCGAACTAC
>JAFEMH010000637.1:612500-683240 GCA_022495995.1 Adenophora triphylla var. japonica | reverse complement strand
GGATTCAACAACTCGGTTGCTACAAAATAGGAAGTGGGAGCTAGAATTGTGGAAACAAATTAACCCACTCTCCCTACACTTCCTCCACGTGCAAGACCAGCCCCAAGGCTGTTATTGGAGTAGCCTTCAAGTATTTGAAGACTATAAATAAGCTTGGAAGGTTTATTTGAAGACATGCCAATTATTTCATCACATTCACACCTTCGAAAAGCTTAGAGATAAAGTTCTTTGCTTTGGTTCTTTTTAAATCCTTTCTCCCTTGTAATTTCGCACTTGATTACTTTGGTATCAAGGTGTGAAGGCTAGGATAGGATTCCGTCTTTTTATCTCTTGTTCCATAGAGCTCAAAATAGATATAGCTATAGGGAACTTTTTCGGCTTTGTAAATTCATTCATAGTGATTATAAAGTCTTGCCTAAGAGGCACTCTCAAGTTATATTTATATAACTTGGAGAAAACAATTTTGGTGTTTTATTCCGCCGCAAACTCTTTTTACAAAATTGTTTTATTTTTCGAAGTGTGTGTGTAAAAGCCATCCCAAGTGCGTTATCGCTGGGTGCGCTTATCACCTCGATATCACTATGTGATTCAAGCCGTGACAATTTCCCAATTGGTATCGTGAGCCTCTCACTTGACGATACTAAGTGCCTGGGTCCTCTTTATCATGGTTGATCCCGCAAATCCAAACCAAAAACGTCTTCCCCGTTTTAGCATGGTTCGAATTATGCATATTGTGAAAATTCCGCCTTCGTCGCATATCAAATCAATTGGATCTCTCTGAAAGCATGGCGATCTATAGTTCACGTGGGTACTCTCTTCCACTCTTACCTCCCCGGATGAGGACGGGTGATGTTCAAAGTTAAAACCAAGGTGAGTGGACGAATGAAGAGATCACTCTAGCTGCTAACTATAATGAGAAAGCTCTTAATGCTATCTTTGAGCGGGTTGACATGCATATTTTTAAACTTATTCAAAATAGTTCCACGCCCTCAAAATGTTAAGCTTGGGATATTTTACAAAAGGTTTTTTGTGAAGGTGATTCTAGTGTGCGTGAAAACAAACTTAGAGGTCTTACCGGCAAATTTGAAAGGTTGAGAAATCGGGGTGAAAAGTGATACCATTTCCTCTTATTTTGAAAACTATTCGACATTGCTAATGAGTGTCAACTTTTAGGTGAACCTTTACAAACAAACAATTGGTTTCAAAGGCTATTAGAACTCTCCCCGAGCGTTTTAATATAAAGTTTCATCTATAGAAGAGGCTCACAATCTTTCTACAATGGATATCAATTCCTTAATGAGCATTTTAAAAAATTTTGAGTCAAACCTTGCCGAGCAAAGTGAAGCTTTCAAAGGCAAGAGTGTTGCTTTAAAAGTTCAATCCTCTAGTGGTTCAACTAATGAGGATGACGAAATTTTTGAGGAATTAGGTGAAGATGCCAGTGTTGCCTTACTTACCAGGAAATATAACTCAATGGTGAGAAAATTTAACAAAGAAAATGTGCAGGTGAAGGCTAAAGAGCAACAAGCCAAGGTGTACAATTCAATGCCCAAGAGGACATTTCCATCTACTCAAAAAGGTGGTCCCATAAGGAGAGCATCATCAGATCAATCCAGATCTGATCCAAAATACCTTGAATCAATCCAATGTCATGCTTGCTCTGGATGGGGTCATTACTCAAATGAGTGTGCTAACACTCTAAGGAAGATGGGAAAGAACCTATGGGTTTCTCTCAGTGACAATGAGGATGAGGAGACCAATCAATCTGAAGATTCAGATCAAACAACAATGGTGGTCACAACCGTGACTGGATTCTGTCATGATACCCTGTGTGATATCCAAAATGGGATAGCACCCGAGATATCATCCAAACAGTATACGATTTAAATTTGATAAATGCCGTTTGTTTTGTGGGTTCTCGTTAACATGGATGCAGTTGTTCACAAGATGAGAAGGAGTTCAAAGAAGGATGAACTCATTTGTGGTCTTAAGAACCTTTGCAAAGAATTGGTGGATGAATGGAAGAAAGAGAACAAGAAGGTGATCTCTCTCGTCCAAAGAGGTTCAAGACCTAACTCGATGGCTTGACTAGATTGGAAGTTCAACTCACAAAGAAGGATGTGGAGCCGGACAAAGTCAAGAGCAAACTTACTCTTGCCGAGACAACATTCAAGAAACTCAATACGAGTTCTACCAAGTTAGATGCAATTCTTGGGTTGTCCAAACCACTCAAGGCAGGTATGGGTTTTCAAGAGTCTTTAAATGCTATTACATCTACTTTGTCTAATACGTAAGATAAGTTAATTTTTGTTAAAGAAAGAGATCATGTTGAACCAATATCTTCCGATAAGTCTTCCGACAAGGTAAAAATATGTAACTACTGTTACTCTACCGGACATTTGAAAAATGATTGCAAAACTCTCTTAAAGAAACAAATTCAGCTTCTGTGTGATACCCGAAGTGCTACCTAGCATGTCGATATCACCGTCGCCGAAGAAAAATTATCAAAGTAGGAAAGTGTGGAAACCTAAGTCTAATCTTGATATGTGATGTTGTATGCACCGCCTTAAAAACTAATGTTGAAGTTTCATGGTATTTTGATAGTGGTTGTTCTCGTCATATGACCGGAACAAAAATATTTTTAAAGGAATATGAACCTATTCAAGGTGGTAGTGTAACATATGGTGGTGGTGGCAAGAGTAATATAGTAGGAAAAGGCGTATTAAATGTACCTCGGATTTCCCGCTTTGAAAAATGTTTTGCATGTTGATGGACCGGTAACTAATTTAATTAGTATTAGCCAACTTTGTGATGACAACCTTGAAGTAAAATTCAATAAAAACACTTGTGAAGTTTTTGATTGTACCAATAACCGTGTTATGACCGGTACTAGGTCAAGTAATAACCGTTATCTTGTTGAGGATAAACAAGTGTGTCATTGCGAGGGTGGATGATGCTACCTTATGGCATCAAAAGTTGGGTCATGTCCATTTTCGTAACATTGTGAAACTCATTAATGCCGAAGCTATAAGAGGTATACCTAGTCCGGACATTAGTACAAAAATCATATGTGAAGATTGTTTAAAAGGTAAACAAACACGTGCTACCCATAGTGCTACCCAACATAATGAGGAGTATTCTGGGACAACGCACCGTTTTCAATTAATGCATATGGATTTAATGGGTCCAATTGAGGTAGACAAGCTTAGAGGTAAGAAATATACTTTTGTAATAGTTGATGATTTTTCTAGATTTACTTGGGTATATTTTTTAAAAGAAAAATCGAAACTTTTGAAAAGTTTAAAGTCTTACATGCTAAAATCAAAAACATGTTTTCTCGCTCTTATCATGCGAATAAGGTCCGATCATGGAACGGAGTTTGATAATTCATTGTTCTTTACTTTTTGTGAATTAAAAGGAATTAAACATGAGTTTTCTCGCTCCTAAAACACCTCAACAAAATGGGGTGGCCGAAAGGAAAAATAGGACCTTACTTGAGATGGCACGTGTGATGTTGTTTTCAAAAAGAATTTCAAAAAGATTTTGGGCCGAGGCCATAAACACGGCTTGTCACACGGCCAATAGGGTTTTTCTAAGACTGGTACTAGAATGACACCTTATGAAATTTTGAATGGTAGGATACCAAAGGTTCATTATTTTCATACATTTGGGTGTGTGTGTTATGTGTTCTAAATGATCGGGATTACTTAGCTAAATTTGACTCTAAAAGTGATAAGGCTATATTTCTTGGGTATGCTCAGACGGCCGAAAGCATATAGGGTTTATAACCTTAGGTTAAAAACCATTCAGAATCAATTAACGTTGTTTTTGATGATTTAGCAAGTGTTACAGTGATGGAGTACAGGAATCTCCATTAATATTGCCGGAAGAACTGGAGAATCAAAATCAAGTAAGTGATACCCTGTGTGCCGGCCAAAGTGTTGCCACCGATGGGATAGCATCTCCGGTATCACCCAAGACCAATCCAAAGAACTCGAAAAGGATGAACAATGATGATGATCATGTGCATGAAGACTTGAGAAGGGATCCACCAGCCTAGGATCGAAGAGACCATCCTTCCTCTCAAATTATTGGAGAAGCTAGTGAAGGGGTACAAACAAGGAACAAAGGACATTTTAGTGACCGTGAAATGGCAAGGTATGTGTGTATGTCCACCACATACCACAAGGTAAAATATTCCTGTTTTGTCTCTTCTTTAGAACCCAAAAATATTTCAAGCTTTAAAAGATAATTTTTGGATACAAGCCATGCAAGAGGAACTTGACCAATTTGCTCGTAATGAAGTTTGGTGTTTAGTACCACGTCCTAGTAATACAAATGTTATTGGTACTAAATGGATTTTCAAAACAAATCGATGAGCAAGGAAATATTGTTAGGAACAAAGCTCGTCTCGTAGCACAAGGTTACACCCAAATTGAAGGTGTTGACTTTGATGAGACCTTTGCTCCCGTTGCTAGAATAGAATCCATAAGACTCCTCTTGGCTATAGCTTGTTTTCTAAAAATTACTTTGTTTCAAATGGATGTTAAAGCCGCCTTTTTAAATGGTTATTTAAAAGAAGAAGTTTTTGTTGAACAACCAAAAGGATTTGAAGATCCTAATCTACCAAACCATGTATATAGACTTGATAAAGCTTTATATGGCTTGAAACAAGCTCCACGTGCATGGTATGGTCGCTTAACCTCTTTCTTACTTGAATATGGATTCACAAGAGGTGAAGCAGATAGGACCTTATTTATCCTAAGGCATGGCAAAGAAATAGTCATTGTTCAAATCTATGTTGATGACATAGTATATGGCTCTACTTCTCAAACGTGTTTAAAAGATTTTGTAGAGGCTATGACATCAACATTTGAAATGAGCATGATTGGAGAGTTAACATTCTTTCTAGGCTTGCAGTGTGAAACAATCAAATGAAGGAATATTCATTTCACAAAGCAAGTATGCAAAGAGCCTAGTAAAAGGTTTGGGTTGGAAGGAGCAAAAAGTTCAAAAATCCCCATGTGTTCTTCTCTCAAACTTGGTAGAGATCAAGTAGGTGAGGATGTTGATCCTACTCTTTATCGTTCAATGATAGGTAGCCTTCTCTATCTCACTTCTAGTCGTCCTGATATCATGTTCAGCGTGTGTGTTTGTGCACGTTATCAAGCCAATCCTAAAGTCTCTCACCTTAATTTTGTCAAAAAGATAATTAAATATGTTTCAGGAACAAGTGAATTAGGGATTTGGTTTAGTAAGGATACTAATACCAATTTGGTTGGCTTTAGTGACTCGGATTGGGCAGGGATATGGATGATAGGAAGAGTACTAGTGGGGGTGTTTTTACTTGGGCAACAATTTAGTTTCATGGTATAGTCGTAAACAAAATTGTGTTTCTCTCTCCATTCGAGTCCGAGTATGTGGCTGGTAGTTGTTGTTCACAACTTATTTGGCTAAAACATATGTTAGATGACTATGGCCTAGAGAGTAATTCTTTGACTATGTACTGTGATAACCTGAGTGCTATCAACATTTCAAAAAACCCAGTTCAACATTCCCGTACCAAACACATTGACATACGTCATCATTTTCTTAGAGATATGGTAGATAAAGGCCTAATTAATATTGATCATATTGACACTAAGTATCAACCGGCCGACATCTTTACCAAGGCCTTAGACCACGAGAGATTTTCTAGTTTGAAAAGATCTCTTGGTCTTTGTAATCTCTGAGTCTGTTCGTCTGTGCTACCCCAGGTGATGTTATCACTTAGGGTAACACTTGTATATTAGTGTATTTTTTTCTTTGGTTATTTACTTAAAAAAAAAAAAAATACTTTATTATTTGTTTATTCTAGCTAGCTTAGTTCTAACTGTGGCACATGCTGACCTTTTGTTATGGTAGGTTATTATTTAGGTTAGCACGTCTGATATCATTCCCCTTCATATGCTTAAAGTGACAAAGTCACTAATATTTTCTTTTTGATAAATAAAAGACAAAGGCATTTATCCATACTATTCTCTCGAGCTCGGGGCACGGTGTTCGTTGCAACGATGTACTCTTGCCAATGAGAATGTATGAGGTGATGTATGCCGAGTATTAGGGACATGGAGTTCGCTACTACAAAGTGTACCCTACTTGAAAGGCATAGATCACTTGGTCTCTACACTTGAAATATAACTTGAAGCACGGAGCTCGTTACTACGTTGCTTTCTTGTTTAAAGAAGTGTATTGAGACGTGTTTAACAAGCAATGTACTTAAAAAATTATATATAGGCATATAATGCCTAAAGTGCATGAAAAATGCTCAGCTTGTTATGCCTGAAGTGTCTAAAAAAAAAAAAAAAGGCTAAGCTTATTATGCCTCAAGTGTTTGAAACTGAAAAAAATATTTATCAAGGGGTTTTATATCATATGTGTTATCCTACGTGTTGCCATCATTGCCTTAACACATTAGTGTGTGCTATATTAGTTTTTTATTTATTTTCGAAATATTGTTGATTAATTTCTCAAAATCTGAAAGTCTTTTTAATTAAAGAGTTTACGATTTTGAAAACGTCTTCAACAAGTTTCCTTTATTTTTTGGTAAACTTAATTAAGTAACTAACCCATATTTATTTTTTTTGCTTATAATGTTTTGGGCTGAGTTACAAATTATTTAGTTTACTTATTTTTTTATTGTTTTTCGTTTATACTTAAAAAAAAAATATTTTCTTTATTTTTTAAATTTTGCAACCGTGTTGTTTTATTTTAAAGGGGTTAAGGTTTAAAAGGAGTGGTTAGGGGTTCTTTCGGTTTGAGTGGATAGGGATTAATGGAGAGATTTAATAGGGATAGATTAGATAGATGTCTAATCAAATTTAAAAACTTGTTCCCTATCTAATCTCTCACTCTCCTTCTTTCACTCAACCTCCTCCGTTTCTCTCTCTTTTCGTTACCTTCTCTCTCTCTTAAACCCTCGGTGCAACGCCTTCGTCTCTTCCAAAAATTCTAGGTCAAAAATACGTTCCAAAAACTCCCTCAAATCTCCATGGCATCTCCATCCAAAGCTAGTACCGAACCTTCCCACACGGACCAAATGGACATCTCACCTAGCATTGCTCCTTCCGTGGCATCTCGCGTGGCCATGGAAACTTCCCCAATGATCACTCCAAGCTCTTCCCCACCAACAATGGCGATTGTTCCTACCTCTGGCCCCATTACCTCGTTTGATCAAGGCATTCCTAAGGTGACTCTCATCCCTACCGAGCCAAAAAGGAAGAGGAAAGCCCCAACCGCCAAGTTGTCTCCCAAATTGCAAAAAGGAGGTCTTCCAACCGCATTAGATCAATCGGTCCAAGGCAACTTCAAATACCACCTCCGATCCGGTTGAAGTCTCGAAAGCTCTATTGATGTGTCCTCACCCCATGTGAGTGACGAGAACTTTGAAGCAAACAAGGAAAAGGAGCCTTCGTGGACTCATTTGATGCTTGGGTAGATGGTGATGAAGAGGAGACCCTCTCGATTATCGTAAAAGAAGGCCAAGGGCAAATGCGCGAGTGCTACCGAAGTGCTAGCAAGAAGAGAATATCATCTCGAGGTAACACTTGCCCCCTCTTTTGTTCCTAAACATTCCTCTAGTGATAATTCTCGGGTGATGAGGTTACTCAAACCGAAGAGGATAAAGCTTTTCCAAAACCTTTTCTTACTTTGGAGTATTATAAAAAGGAAAATATGGAACTTTGGTTGAATAGTCTAAGTAAGAGAATTTTAAACGAGAAGCACATTGATGAGGGTCGGTTGGAAAAGGAAGGAGTGGTTCGGTTTTTAAAGGACAGGAATTTTATTAATGCTAATAATCTTGCATCGCTTTTTGTTGAGAGTGTTATTCGCAATTTCTTTGCCAATTTGCATGCTCATTTGGATGATGAAGGGTCCGCTAAATATGGAAAAGTGTTTGTTAGGGGAAGAGTCTATTCTTTTACTCCTGCCCCGATTAACAAAGTTTTAGGCCTCCCTAATGTAGATGATGAGAGCATTAGGGTCAATAGAGATGAAATGGTAAAATTGCTCACTCACAACAAAGCTAGTCTTGGCCTTTGAAAGAGAAACTTCATGCTTCTAGATTATCTTCTCTCTATTACGTACTACACAAAGCTGTGCATCTTCAATTGGCTTCCTACAACTAATGAACCTATTGTGACTTTGGAGCATGCGAATGTGTTGTATAGATTGGGTAAAAATTTAAGGATTAACTTTGGAAGATTAGTGTTTAAACACTTAGCTTCATGGGGTAGAAAAAAGGAAGTGAACATTAGCTTTTTCCCCTATCCTTCTCTAATCTTCAAAGTTTTGGTATTTCAATCCTTGCCCATTGAAGCCTACGATGTTTTTACCACCGAACACGAGTATTATACCATTGATCAACAAGCGAAAAAGGGTAAAAGGTATACAAAAGATCTTCCTTGGAACAAATGCGATGAAACAACCCCGCTCCTCCCAGCCGCTATCTCACGTGATACCCCAAGTGTTTCTCTGTGTGTTGCCCCTCATACTTTTGCAGAACCGATGCCGCAAGTATTCCGAACAACATGATAAATCTTTTGGGCAACTCTGGACCATCAATCCCAAAGGCTACGGTTCTCGACTTCCTGCCTTGGCAACCAAGTGCAATAGGAGAACTTGCCGAGGATGGGCTAAGCTTAAGCGGGTAATGTATGCTTTTATTGATGAAATTTCTTCCCAAACAGGGGGAGGATCTGCTTCGCCTGGAACTTCGGAGCCGGTGCTACTGCGGGTGCTACCACCCGATCCGGCCCAAGTGATGGTGGAAGTGATAGGGAAGGAGATCAGGAGGAAGAAGAGGAGTTTGAAGAAGAAGAAAGCTGAACCTGAAGGTTGACAAACCTGAAGGTTGATGTTGCCACTATCATATGGGTGACTGTTTTTGTGGTGGTCCTACAAACAATGTTTTTATTTTGGTGATGTGGTGGTTCCTTAAACAATTTACTTTTATTTTGTTTATATTTGCTAAAACACTTTAGTGGTTTGTTAAATAACTTAATCTGCTAGGATGTTTTTTTTTGCTAATTTTGGATGATATTTTGCTACAATGGTTATGGTTTTTAATGGTTACTTAGTTTATTTCGAAAACTTTTTAAAGTTTGAAATAAATTAGTTTATTATGATAAATCATTGTTTAGGATTAGCTCCTTGATTAAGGGGGAGTTAATTTTTTGTGGAGATATTATTCTATGGTCTATGCTCTGTACATTTGTATATAGACTTATCCTACAGACACAAAGACATTAAGTTTGGAAAGAAATATCCAACTAAGGGGGAGATTGTTAGTGTAATATGAAGGTGATATCGTAGATGATTTCCCAAGTGATATCGCAGATGATATCCTGGACTGAAAATTATATAGTTGTATATTTCTTGTTTGTTATTTAATGGACTAACGTGCTAATATGGTCTGTATAGTCTATGGTTTATGGTTGTATTTCAGGGTGCAATAGCATCAAAGAAGGAGCTAGACACGTGTGGAAATTGGAAGAAAATAATTAATACATTTTATGTATTAATTCGTAATTTTGGCAAACAACAACAACACGTGTGTGGACTTTGTCAAAGGTTGTTGCTGAGTTATAGAAGAAGTACAAGGATGATAAAGCAAAGGAGTACAAGGCGTGGAAGCATGGCTTGAGGATTCAACAACTCGGTTGCTACAAAATAGGAAGTGGGAGCTAGAATTGTGGAAACAAATTAACCCACTCTCCCTACACTTCCTCCACGTGCAAGACCAGCCCCAAGGCTGTTATTGGAGTAGCCTTCAAGTATTTGAAGACTATAAATAAGCTTGGAAGGTTTATTTGAAGACATGCCAATTATTTCATCACATTCACACCTTCGAAAAGCTTAGAGATAGAGTTCTTTGTTTGGTTCTTTTTAATCCTTTCTCCCTTGTAATTTCGCACTTGATTACTTTGGTATCAAGGTGTGTGAAGGCTAGGATAGGATTCCGTTCTTTATCTCTTGTTCCATAGAGCTCAAAATAGATATAGCTATAGGGAACTTTCGGCTTTGTAAATTCATTCATAGTGATTATAAAGTCTTGCCTAAGAGGCACTCTCAAGTTATATTTATATAACTTGAGAAAAACAATTTTGGTGTTTTATTCCGCTGCAAACTCTTTTACAAAATTGTTTTATTTTCGAAGTGTGTGTGTGTGCCATCCCAAGTGCTATCGTTGGTGCTGTTATCACCTTGGATATCACTTGTGATTCAAGCCGTGACAATTTCAGTTTTCCACTTGTTTGAAACTTGGATGATGATCAGGGATGAGTCCCCATAAACCTCGAGTTTCTGGACATTCCTTTCGAGTGCGGCCTGTAGTCCGACGGCGCAGGCTTCGTATTCGGCGGCATTGTTGGTTACCTCGAAATTGAGCTTTATGGCGATTGGGGTGTGCTCGTCCTTGGGATCGACCAAGAGCATACCGATGCCGTTTCCTTTTTTGTTGGCTGCTCCATCGAAGAACAGTTACCATCGATTTTTGCCTTCGAGTGCAAAGATTCCCTCGTCTGGAAATTGTGGTTCGGGGCCTCGAGCTTCGTCAGTTGGGAAGTCAGCTAGTTGTTCAGCCATTGCCCGTCCCTTGATTGACTTTTGGTTCACGTACTTGATGTCAAATTCCGCTAGGAAGAAAGACCATTTGGCGAGCCTCATTGACAGAGATGGTTTGTCAAAGAGGTATTTGACTGGGTCCATTTTGGAAACCAAGTGTACCGTGTGCGACTGCATGTAGTACCGTAATTTTTCGACAACCCATACCAGAGCTGCACAAGTTTTCACTAGGGCTGAGTAGTTGAGTTCGCTGCCTTGAAACTTTCGATTGACGAAGTAGATGGCGTTCTCAACTCGTGACTCTTTCTTCTCTTGGCAGAGCATGGCTCCAACTGCGGTGTCGGTCACAGTTAGGTATAGCAACAGTGGCTTCTCCTCGTGGGGAGGACAGAGAATCGGAGGACTCACAAGGTATGCCTTTATTTCTTCAAAGGCATCTTGGCATTCTAAGTTCCATTCGACGTCGGCGTTTTTCTTCATCAGTTTAAAGATTGGCTCGCACATGGAGGTCAATTGGTTGACGAAACGGCTGATATACTGCAGGCGGCCCATGAAGCTTTTCACCTCTGTTTGAGTTTGTGGTGGTCTCATTTCGATGATGGCCTTGATCTTTTGAGGATCAACCTCGATGCCTCTCTCGGTGACCATGTATCCCAAGACCTTGCCTCGGCTAACCCCAAATGTGCATTTGGCAGGGTTTAACCTCATTGAGTGTTTTCGGAGGCGATTGAAGAACTTTCTCAAGTCTGTGAGGTGTTGTCCATCTGCTCCCTTTGAGTGGATGATCATGTCATCGACGTACACTTCGATCTCTTTGTGGATCATATCGTGGAAGAGGGCGGTCGCTGCCCGTTGGTAGGTAGCCCCAGCATTCTTTAGTCCGAACGGCATTACTGTGTAGCAGTAGGTTCCCCAGGGGGTTGTGAAGGCTGTCTTTTCTTGATCTTCTTCGGCCATCTTGATTTGATTGTAGCCGGCAAACCCGTCCACGAAGGACTTGACTTCGAAATTGGCTGTAGTATCTACCAACATGTCGATGTTGGGTAGTGGAAATTCTTTCTTGGGACTTGCTTTGTTGAGATCTCGGAAGTCCACGCAGCAGCGCACTTTTTCGTTGGCCTTGGTGACCGTGACTATATTGGAGAGCTATGTGGGGTACTCGATCACCCTGATGAAGCCGACGCGGAGCATCTTTTCAATCTCTTCCTTGACTTGTAAAGACCATTTTGGCTTGATTCGGCGTAGCTTTTGCTTGATGGGCTTAGCCTCGGGATTCAAGGGGATCCGGTGTTCTACAATGTTTGGATCTAATCCAGGTATGTCTCGGTAAGACCAAGCGAACACGTCCATGAATTCTTTATGCAGTGCAGTCAATGCGTCTTGCTCTGTGCCGGTGAAGAAACTTCTGATTTGCGTCTCTTTTGGCTCTTCAGCAGTTCCCAAATTCACTTTGGTTAAAACCTCCTCGGCAGCTTGGGCCCGGTTTTTCTATCGTTTGACAACATGCTTAAAGATGTGCTTAATGTATTGTTCGTTTAATGTGTCTGCTTCTTTATCAAGTGAATCGTTATTAACTGTTTGTGTGTTAGTTAATTTATCAGTTGTTAAAGATGTAATGAGAGGATACTCGGAAAGATCGAAGCATTCATTAAGAGCATACGGGAATACATTATTGGCAATGAGTTCGTAATCTTCTGGCGTGAGGACATCAGATGACTCGAGAGACTCAAATTCAAAGATAATGGACTCAGGATGGGTTTTGACACTGGACTCTAGGACTCGAGGGGTCAGACCAAGTTGTTCGATCATGTCCTTTTTGCTGGCGGTGGGTCCGGAGAAGGTGGCCCAGTTATTGAGTGGCAATGAGCTTGATAGGAGGTGGGGTTTGAAAGGCTTGGTGTCACCGTTCCCGATCATGGCTATCATAGAGTTATCAAAAACAAAATCGATTAGGTCTGGCATCTCGACTTCTTCATTGAAGAGCCAAATGGAGCAGTGGCTCGTTCCAAGCATCGTCTGCGGAGTCCTTTGCTTTTGTCTTGGGCATTGCTAGCTCGAATGCAGACTCATCTCTCTTGTTGAAGGCCGGGGCATTGACAGAGAGTTTTTCGAGTTCTTCTGCCAAAGAGGGAGTTTTTCCGAACCAAAATTCATTGTGAATAGTGGTGGTCGTGAGTCCCGGCAGAGGTGGTGCGTCGAGAAATGCTCTTCGGACAGGATTTGCCTTGAGGCCTCTGAATCTTGCAATATTATGTTGGAGTTTGCCCATGGTTATTGGCCAGCTTTGTTTGGCGTTGATCAATTCTGTTCCCTTTCCCGGGTCTTCCTTCAAGTTGTCATCCTTTTTTATGAAGTACTTGGTCATGTCGAAGCTGTAAGGGCGAAGATCGAAGGTTGCGTGCAAGCCTCTTTTGTTATCTGCGGAGCGCTTCCGTGCCGCTCGTTTGTCTTCCGCGATGTGTTCGGGAGTAGGAATGTACCCCAGGCCATGGAGGGTATTCTGCTCTTTGATATTGATGATTTGTTGGGTACCCTGATGGCATTTTCCCAAACCGAGCCCCGGGATGTAGTTCATGTGCTTCATCATTTGAATCGGGGGAGGGATCTTGTCCTAAATCAAAGGCAGGTCTATGTGGCATACCTGGGCCTTTAGGCTTTCGATGGTGAACCCTGTTCATGCCATCATCGTCGTGTTTGATCTCTAAGACCGGGACGCCGTTTGTGTCGGTCCTTTCGGTGACTATGCTATCACCGTAGATGATGGTTAGATCTGTTCCTTGGACGAACTTCACACTTTGGTGGAGAGTGGATGCCACCCCATTGATCTGGTGTAGCCAAGGGCGTCCCAAAATGGCAGTGAATGTGATCGGGATGTCGATGATTTGGAAGTCAGTCGGGACCATTTGTTTTCCGAATCACAGGTTCAAGGTGGCTATTCCTAAGACTGGGCGAGACGTTGAGTCGTATGCCTTGATTGCCTGAGTTGAGGGCTTCAGATCAGTTGCTTTGATCCCTAGCAAATCCATCATTTTGGATGGCAGGACATTCATGGATGATCCCCCATCTACCAAGACCCAGGAAGACGGCGCTCGTCCGGTTGAGCTGTTATGTAGAGAGGCTCATTGTGGTCGGCCCCAAATTTTGGAAGGTCGAGTTACGTGAAAGTGATGATGTTGCTTTGTAATTAACGTTGCCAATCATCGAACCGCTTTATCAGGTGTCACCGTGATTGGAACCATGGTGCAGGCCGGGCTTTCTTCTAACTTGAGCTTGTGTGGATAAGATGAAGTGAGTAGGGACCGGAGCGAGATGTTAGCCTGAGTACGCTTGGTGAGCTAAGACGGGATCTTGGCCTTCGGGTCCAGGGGTTTCGGCTTCTTTGGCGTAGGGCCCCTTTTCGGTTCGTGGCTCGGGTATGGGCGGCCATTTGTCTGCCCGGGGAGGATTCATCGGGATTTAACCGGAACGTGTCAGAACGTTCACCTCTGGCTTTACTGCTTTGCTTGTCTCTCCTATCTCTGTAATGGGAGGACCTTGATTGGCGTAGGGCCAGACTGTGCATTTCAATTCGTTCACCGTCATAGCTTTTGTGGAGACATCCACAATGGCTTTGAGATCTTCCCAAGACAGGGGTTGGGGTATCTGGACCTTCGGGCCTTCGGTGGCGGTACGGAGCTCGTCCCAGCTGATCATGGAGCAGACGTTGCCATGGCCTTGTGTAGAGCTAGGCTGAGGAGATTTGCTGGAGTAGATGACGTAGTAGTCAAACTTTCCTGAGGGTTCTCCGAGGGTTCCGACTGTGGGGTCACCGGATTCATACCTCTTCTTCAGTTTTTGTTGAGAAGAGGGTTTCTTCTTTCTTCGAGGACGGCCCTCGTTCATTTCATCTTGGAATTCCATTTCCAGACAAGCACTGCAATCGCAGACGTCCCACCAGATGTGTTCATTGTTCGGCGGTGGTACCGGGACCTCAGGAGGCTGAATGGGCATGTTTCCCTCCGGGGGGTCCTGTGGCTTTATGTCATAACTGCATGGCTCGTACGAGGGCAACAGGTTGACTTCCGGGAGACAATGAGAGACGTTAGAGGCTGCAGGAGCAGGCATGACTTTGGAAGCCCCAGGTAGTTGGGTGGCTAATGTCCCGAAGTGGTGCATGGCACCTTCGATCCAGACTTGTTGTTCACCTTGATGTTTCTCAATAGCCATGAGGACCTGCCAAACTTCCTCCAATGTTGGGAAGTTTCTCGGGGGTAAGGTCCCATTTTTCTCGTTATTATCCACTGACTTGGCCATGGGGAGCTGACGTAATGCCCTAGTGACTGCGGTGGGAAGGATGTTGGACCTTGCGGCTTTGACACTGGGAGAGTAGTTCCCGGGTATTCTTGATCACTCTCGGTTAGCTGGAGGGGGTGACGGGCAAGGTTTAGACACGGGAAGGCCTCTCGGGATAAAAAGGGGGAAAGCTCACGTGGCATGCGGTTTCCGCTTCTTTTATATATTTTTTTTGTTGTTTTAATTTACTTAAAACATGTTTTCTCAGAGTCCTAGGTAGGTTGGAAAAGATTGCTCTTCTTTTTCGCAACTATGCTAGTTCCTGGGTCAGTGGAGACCATCTGTGCGGCTATAAGCCCCTCGTTTTGCACCTGTATTTCGACATCCCGGGCGAGGGTCCTATAGGGCAAGCGGTTTCCACCGGCCTAAAAGAAAAATCGAACCTAAGGACCGAGCCTGTCATGTTCGTTTTGATGCGTTAGCCATGTGAATAGTGAACCGAGCCGGCCATTGAGTCAAGATCGGGTCAAGAGTTCGGCATGACCTCTCTTTACCTTGCTTGCGCAAGGGATCTGTGACGTTAGGCATTGGCATGGGTTATATCGTCATGGCTGACATATCAAAGGCTTGATGACATAGTTTCATGTGGGCATGGATGTATATCCGGGACGGAACATCGTCTGGGTGTAGCTTCGAAAATCAAGATCAGGTCAAGATTTTAGCATGACCTTTCATCGCTTTGCTTGCGCAAGGGATCTTGAGTTCCGAGCCTTGACTCAGAAAATGGCCGGCATGGTATATGTATCCAGGCTGTATGACACGGTCGGGTAAAAACCAACCGAGTACGGACGGAGTGTGACTCAAGACTCAAACGTGCAGGGTTGACGCTTGGCTAGGATGGGATGTTTGGAATGATCCCGTGCGCGTCCGAGAGGCGTAGGAAGGCCAAACGAACTGCAACTGAGACCACCCCGGGTTAAGGGTTGTAGTGTGCAGTGTATCCGAGACAGCAGTGCGCGTAGCGTGCTGTGTAACCGAGGCAGCAGTGTGAGTAGTGTGCGGTGTAACCGAGGCAGCAGTGCACGTAGTGTGCGATCTCTAAAATTCTTTTTCTGAGTAAAATAGAAGTTTTTGAAGAATTTTAAATGTATGCACAGATGTATATTGATGCATTTTTTTTTTGTATTTTTTATTTTTTTGCAAATAAAAAATAAAGCACATGCACACACACACAACAGTTAAAGAAAAGGGGTAAAATGAAAGTTTGACCCTCATCATCATTTTAAAAATCTTTTATTTTTGTTTAAAAAGTTTTTAAAACAAAATGTCCCCAGCGGATTCGCCAACTGAAACTACCCGGATCCGGCTTGCGCGCGGGGGCCTCGGCAATCTCGCATTTTTCCATAATGCGTCGCGTTTCGGGAAAGTTCGCCCGCATCCGAGAGGCAGCGCGTTCGCGCCCCGGCATCTGGCTCATTCCCGCTTTGCAGCGTTAGTTGGGAGGTGTCTCGCCGTGTTTTTGCTTTGTAGAGTCGCCACGCAGCTTTTATTAAGCCCAAAACATTGAAAAAGGGCATCAGTTTAAAAATAAACTGTTTTTGTGTGATGAGATTTTGAGTTCGGAGGTCAGATGACTCCTCGGGAAGAGAATATTAGAATCTTAGAGCTCACCCGAGTCGCCTCGTAAATACGAGTCTTTCGAATACCCCTAATATTCTTTAACTGTTGTGTATGTGTGTGTATGTGCTTTTAAAAATGCATGCTGTATCGGATGTCTACATTGTACACTGCTTTATTGAAATGTATTGAAATAGTGTAGGAAGGAAGCCTTACCAATGTTGGTTCGTGTCTGTCTTCCGCTGGGGAATAGTGTTTGAGGATGGAATAGTGTTCCGGTACGGACCGGGATTGCTTCGGGAGGAGCCAGTTGTCTGCGGACAGAGTTTCGACGTGCGTCGGGATTGTAGGTTGTGTTCGGCCAGAGGTTCGGCGTGCGTTGGGATCGCAGGGATCACTCGGGCGGAGTTTCGGCATGCGTTGGGATGGCAAGAGTCACTCGGGCAGAGTTTCGGCGTGCGTTCAAGCTACCGGTTTGACTCGGAAAGAGCCGGGACACCTTGGGAAAGACCAGGCATGGCCTCAGAGTACCACGAGGGGCCTCAGAGTACCTCGAGAGTGCCTCGGGGCAGCGCGGGAGCGTCGCGGGAGCGCTCGAAGAGGCTTCGGAGCACCACAAGGGAGCTCGGAAGGCCTCGAAAGGATCCGAAAGGGGCCGGGATTGCCCCGAAGGGTCTTAGAGGGGAGCCTGAAGGCTGGGGGAGAGGAGAGAAGAGGAAAATGTGTGAAAATGAGAGAGGGGGAGCCCTCTATTTATAGTTTAGGAAAACTACAAAGAGGTCCGTACGGACCTCTTAGGTAATCCAAATTTTTGGTTTTCCTCGATTTGAGGGAATCTGTGATAATTAGGAAGATTTTGAAATCATTATGTCTGGTTACAATAAGGTCCGTACGGACCATCTCAACATGCAAAGAGGTCCGTACGGACCAACCATGCATTCCAGTAATGATGTTCTCCGGGATTTGAGGGAATATATTGGACTTTAAGGGGATTCAGCCATCATTGCAGCAAAGAGGTCCGTACGGACCATTTATGCTTTTTTGATTTTTGAATAATTTCCAAAAGGTCCTTTTGTCCCTTTTTATCCCAGAAAGGTTCCTCCCTTGGTTTGGCTTGGGGTTTTTGAGGGTTTTGAGTGTCAAAGGTCTTCGACACTGCGTTTGTGAGTCTGCGGTGTTTCCTGATGGAGAAAATTCCACTGTGTAATAAAAATCTTACAAGTGTACAAGTCACCGAAGTAGCAATGTACAATAGTAAGGGTCGAACCACAGAGACTCGTGTGCTTTAACAAGTTGATTTAATTAGTGTAAACGAAACAAAAGGGAAAAGGGTTTTTTTATTTGATTGAATTATAAAACTAAGAAAGCAAAATAAATAAATTATAGATAATAAGAGACAAGAGATTCATGGATTGGGGATCATAACAATTATCACTTTATGCTTTTTATTTCATGTAAAAAGGATTCAATCTCATTCTTGAGTTCGTTCACAAAAATCTAGGGTTAAGATGTTCATATATTCCGGTAGGTCAATAAGAACATTAGAACCCTAATAACTCTATCATGTTCATATATTCCGGTAGGTCAATATAAACATTCAAGAATTTCAATTAAAAACTTAAGAACAATGGAACCTAGATTCGTTTGATTTCCGGTAGGTCCTCAATTGAATCTATTCTTCTCAACAATGGTCAAATTACAATTCATCCACGCAAGTGCAATGGTTTGTATCCAAATAAATTCAAGAGGTCAAAAGTATATTCCGATAGGTCAATACAATTGATCTCAAGAACAATAATTAAAACCGTTGAGAAGAACAAAAACAAAAGAGAGATAGGAAGAATTAAAGCTTTAGCATAAAGATCAAATTGCTACTCACCTCAATCCATGAATCAAATAGTTTAGCCTTGAATGGCCATTAAAATAAATAAAGCAAAACCTTGTTCTTTCATCTTCAAAAATAAATAAAACCTAAACTAAAAATATAGAGAGAAAATCAAAGAATAAAAGATCCAAAGATCCCAAAATAAAAGATAAAAGATGATACAAAACTAGTCTAGGGTTGTTTATATAGGAGGAGGGAGGTGGAAATCCTTTTTGGAAACAAATTAGGGTCAAAATCCTAGTCAAAATAGAAAATCTCCCGAAATCCGTGGTGATTACGTCCAAATCAGGAAAATCTTTAGAATCCGTCCAAATTAAGGAAACTGGCTGCATTTGTCCGTACGTATCGGGCGCGCGCCCACTGAGACCGGGTGTACGCCTGTACTCAATCTGGATACTTTCGGGCGTGCGCCCAATGGACCCGGGCGTGCACCTGCTCTAAATTTCATTGGCCCAGCTTTGGTTTTCAGCCAAGCCCAATTTCCTTGGCCCATCAGCTAGCTTTGGCCGGCATTCAGAATTTGCCTTGGCCGCTTGCCTGCCTTGAATTTGGCCGGCAATCTTCATTTTGGATCCATTTTGGTATTACTTATTATTCGGTTCGTCCCACAATTTTGCCGTCGCACTTTAACTGCTATAATGAATTCTTTTGCATTTCGCTCTTTAGGATTTTATTTTTCATTTAATCCCACGAATTTTTATATATTAAATTCATCCAAAAATTCCATATTTCCAATTTAGTTCCTGAATTTCCAATATTTCCAATTTGGTCCTTGAACTTCATAATTTCCGTTTAGTCCCAAATTTTCCAAAATTGCAATTTGATCCAAAAGCTTCCAAAGTATGCTCCAATCCTCCTTTTTGTCAATAATTGCACTTCAACCCCTGTACTTTCAAAATACTAGAAAATACATTAAATTCTCAAGGTTTTGAACATCAAATAAGCTAGGAAATATATCTTTTGGATGGGTAAAACCACATCCATCAAATACCCCCAAACTTATCTTTTGCTCGTCCTCGAGTAAAACAAAAGAAATAAACAAAAAAAAACTAAATTATCCTAACAAATAAAAACAATCAACAAAAATATTTTTGATATGTTCTCAATATATACAAGGTTGTCGGCCAAACAAGTCTCAGATTCTCACATAATATGCTAAACAAGTGCCAAAAAGAATATGCAATTACAATTACATTAATGCATCTAACCCACAATTTTCCACCTCGGCCTGAATGATGAATGAAATATGGGAGATCATTGTCACCAAAGTAAGATATTTTATAGGGTCACTAACCACATGCTCTAAATCAATGATACTAAGATGAAATTTCTGCACAAGGGACACTCATATGCATATTTAAACAAAACTGTCAACCCGGCTACTCTTTAGGGATCAAATATGGCTTTATGGTTTGTAATGTATCGCGATAAACGCGGGCTAGGTTCACGGTTACAAATGAAGATAAGGACATACGAAGTCAAGCAAGTGAAACTAGAAAGTCTTCATCATACATCCTCACATTGAAATTATCACTCCGCTCCAAGCTAACCCATTGATTTAACCCCCAAACTTATAATTTTGTATACTTTCAAACTTGGGTTTGATCACCTTTCTTTCTTTTTGATCACTTTACACTTCAACACTAGAGAGGGCAAGGCAATTTTTTTTTTTTTTTGCTTTGCACAAATAAATCACAAAGAATGTGCATTCAATACTTTTTGCTCAAGCCCCTCTTTTCATTACATAACAATTCATAACCCTTTTCTTTCTTTTCATGACCACTTTCCACTCACCCCTTTGATTTTCAAAACATCCCCCAAAATTCCCAATTCATTCCCTAGTTTCACTTTCTTGAAAAGGTGAGAAAAATAGTGTATAGGTTAAAAGGGTAGGATAATGAGGGTACAAAAGAAGGCGAATGGTGGTCTAAAATAACCTCCCACTTTGTGAGAGATTCCATTCTTTTTTCAAGCTCAAAAGGGGTTCTAGCGGAAAATTTTTGTATAAGTGACGAGAAAGTTAAAGGCTCACAAATAGGGTTCAAAGAAATAGCCACATATCACTTCCCGAATAGCCTAATTGATGTGTTATTGACAGTCGTGCAAACATGTTCTAGAGACCCCGAGAATGCCAAAGTGATCCTATAAAGGTCTCCTAAATTGGTAACAATGATCAAGAAAAAAATAATGGAAGTGAATGGTGGTGCAATTGTGTTTTTCATGTATTAATGCAATTCTAATTAACATATTCAAATTGGCACAAACTAGCAAAACTCAATCAACAACTCTCTCAAATCATCATGGACGTTGGCCAACTTCCAAACATATAATGAGAACAAAATTTTTAAATTTTTCTATTTTTTTTTAGGGTGACACTATATACACTCCCCTATAAACCCACAAACTCGGAGAGATATCTACCCCCAAACTCAAAATATGCTATGTCCTCATAGCAAAGAGAACAAAAACATGCCTTGGGTTCAAAGGACAATATGACACAACAAAACAAATAAATAAAGCAAAAAAACGTACCTACTTGGGTTGCCTCCCAATTAGCGCATTTGGTTAAGGTCGTTAGCCCGACCATTGCCCCTACTTACTTGGGGTTGAGATTGGCCTCAATGGATTTGGCCTTTGCTTTTCGACCCTTTGACCACTTTTGATTTTCTCGGGCACAAACGCCCACTTCCTTCCATGCGTAGGTCCCTTTCTTAATTAATTCAGGTGGAGCCCATGAAACTTTGGGTGCCTTATGCTTCACCCTTTTTCTTTTCTTTTTGTTGGGGCTCTTGCCCCCAAACTTAGTTTGTTCCTTCACCTGAGGAACATCTTCCTCAACAAGATCAAAGAGGTTATCTTGAACAAAAATATTAGCAAAAATAGTCTCAGATAAATCAAGCAAATAACTCTCCTCTCTAACTTTAAGTTTTGAATGCCCTTGTGGTAGATGTGATGAAATCGACTCTTTATGGGAGTCGTGTGGGGAGTGATACGACCCGTTACTCCTAGAGTATTGGTCGGCTTTAATGTTACTAGCCAAGGGGCACACGTCCGCATTATCCCCACTTTTCTCACATCCATTCACATCATATTTGACAATTGGAAAATCGGTTATGGCTCCTACAAAACCATACGTAGGGGGAGGGTTTCTTATCATTTTTAAACATACAAAATTTACATTCCTCCCCATACCTCTCAAGGACACAACCCCTTAACACACATCAATGGTGGCCTTAGTTTCAAACATAAATGGCCTCCCAAGCAGAATGGGAGTTTTCAGTTGTTCCTCACTTGATCCCTCCATACACATCACATAAAAGTCAATAGGGATAATGATTTTATATATTTTAACCAACACCCCTTCAATAACCCCTAAATGTCTTTTGATTGAGAGATCCGCCAATTGCAAGTCTCTCATGGGTGGTTTCAACTCACATACCCCCAAACTTCTAAAAACATGAAAGGGCATCACATTAACACTTGCCCCAAGATCCAACAAACCTTTAAAATTTTGACCCCCTAAAGAAATTGGGATAGTGAAACACCCGGGGTCTTTTTGAACATGTTTAATCTTTTCAAACTCCACACCTCCAGAGGGTATGGTTCTTTCAACATTGGGAGGAGGGGTTTCTAAATTTAATGCAGAAAATACATATTGAACCTCCCCAATCTCATCCTCTTCCTCACTAACATTATCAATATTATCACATTCAAAATTATCAAGGGAAGAAAGAAATACCTCCTCAATCTCATCACTTTCATCCCAAATAGTCACTATAGACTTGGCTTGCTCTGGTGGGTTTTGAAAATTTTCTTGTCTTTGGCCTTGTACCGCTTCCACCAACTGTCCAATTTGGGTTTGTAACTTCTACATGGCAGCCTCATGATTTCTGAAGGCTTGTTGTTGTTCCATCTTGTACTGTTGTTGCTCCATCTTTAACTGCATCATGGGCTCTTCCCAAGGCTCTCTATTCCTCTCAAAGGGTCCCTGCGGTGGTGGTTGAGGATGGAGAGTTTTATTATATTTGTTGATTTCCTCCCCAAGAAAAATTAGGGTGCTTTCCCCACCCCGGATTGTATGTCTGTGAAAATGGGTTGTTTTGCGGGAAACTCTGGATATATGCTTGCATTGCATGTATCTGCTCATGAGTATATAAATGGGGACTAGTGGTGGGGCAAACTTCATAAGAGTGAGTGTTAGAACCACAAGTTACACAACCATCATGCACCAACTTACCAACAGATTACACATTAGATGCAACATTAGAAGTACTACTCATGGCCAACTTATCAAATTTTTGATTAAGAAGTGCAATTTGTTTTGAAAGCTCATCGTTCATTCCTATTCCATTCACATTATTTGTTTTACCCCTTGACCCCTTTTGTTGCGAATTAGATGCTAATCTCTCAAAAAGATTTTGGGTCTCATCCGCAGTTTTGGCTCCTAAAGAGCCTCACAGTGCGTTATCCACCATAGCCTGATCGGCTTGTGTCAACCCCCCATAGAAAGTTTGATGCAATAAAGGCAAAGGAAAATTATGGTGGGGACATTGCACCAAAAGCATCTTAAATATGTCCCATGCTTCATGAAATGCCTCAAAAGAGTCCTGTGTGAACCCAATGATTTTCTGTCTAAAGGTGGCTAACGTAGCATGTGGGAAGTATTTTCTCAAAAATATATCATGCAATTCATCCCAAGTATTAATGCTCCTAGGTGGGAGCAACATGAGCCACTTCTTAGCATTATCCCTCAAAGCAAAGGGAAAACATTTCAATCTTAAGTGCTCATCAGTCACACCGTCTCTCAATGGAAAACTAGACACAATCATCATATATTCACTCAAGAAAATCAAAGAATCTTCAGAGGAGAGGCCATGAAACTGAGGGATCATGTTAAACAAATGGCCTTTTACCTCGTAACTCTTTGTTGCATCAGTCAACACAATGCATGACACAGATGTGTCCACCCGCGGCCTAGAGAAGGCATCCATGGTGGGTGCTTGCAAAGCCATATCAATTTCAAATTCTTCTCCCTCGGTGGAAGAAGTTTCTAATTCACTCAAAGTTACCTCTGTCTCGGTGACAGAAGTTTGAAATCGGTCTCGCTCACTTGAGTAGAGGGAATGCCTCTCTCAATTCTGTCTATATCGTCGTTCAAAGGAACCAACTTAGGATCCAATGACCGGCGACCAAACATGCACTGATTAAATAAACTTGTTAAAAATCACAACAAGTCCCCGGCAACGGCGCCAAAAACTTGATGGAAAAAATTTCACTGTGTAATAAAAACCTTGCAAGTGTACAAGTCACCGAAGTAGCAATGTACAATAGTAAGGGTCGAACCACAGAGACTCGTGTGCTTTAACAAGTTGATTTAATTAGTGTAAACGAAACAAAAGGGAAAAGGGTTTTTTGATTTGATTGAATTATAAAACTAAGAAAGCAAAATAAATAAATTATAGATAATAAGAGACAAGAGATTCATGGATTGGGGATCATAACAATTATCACTTTATGATTTCTATTTCATGTAAAAAGGATTCAATCTCATTCTCGGGTTCGTTCACAAAAATCTAGGGTTAAGATGTTCATATATTCCGGTAGGTCAATAAGAACATTAGAACCCTAATAACTCTATCATGTTCATATATTCCAGTAGGTCAATATAAACATTCAAGAATTTCAATTAAAAACTTAAGAACAATGGAACCTAGATTCGTTTGATTTCCGGTAGGTCCTCAATTGAATCTATTCTTCTCAACAATGGTCAAATTACAATTCATCCACGCAAGTGCAATGGTTTGTATCCAAATAAATTCAAGAGGTCAAAAGTATATTCCGGTAGGTCAATACAATTGATCTCAAGAACAATAATTAAAACCGTTGAGAAGAACAAGAACAAAAGAGAGATAGGAAGAATTAAAGCTTTAGCATAAAGATCAAATTGCTACTCACCTCAATCCATGAATCAAATAGTTTAGCCTTGAATGGCCATTAAAATAAATAAAGCAAAACCTTGTTCTTTCATCTTCAAAAATAAATAAAACCTAAACTAAAAATATAGAGAGAAAATCAAAGAATAAAAGATCCAAAGATCCCAAAATAAAAGATAAAAGATGATACAAAACTAGTCTAGGGTTGTTTATATAGGAGGAGGGAGGTGGAAATCCTTTTTGGAAACAAATTAGGGTCAAAATCCTAGTCAAAATAGAAAATCTCCCGAAATCCGTGGCTGATTCTGTCCAAATCTGTGGAAAATCTTTAGAATCCGTCCAAATTAAGGAAACTGGCTGCATCTGTCCGTACGTATCGGGCGCGCGCCCACTGAGACCGGGTGTACGCCTGTACTCAATCTGGATACTTTCGGGCGTGCGCCCAATTGACCCGGGCGTGCACCTGCTCTAAATTTCATTGGCCCAGCTTTGGTTTTCAGCCAAGCCCAATTTCCTTGGCCCATCAGCTAGCTTTGGCCGGCATTCAGCATTTGCCTTGGCCGCTTGCCTGCCTTGAATTTGGCCGGCAATCTTCATTTTGGATCCATTTTGGTATTACTTATTATTCGGTTCGTCCCACAATTTTGCCTTCGCACTTTGACCGCTATAATGACTTCTTTTGCACTTCGCTCTTTAGGATTTTATTTTTCATTTAATCCCACGAATTTTTATAAATTAAATTCATCCAAAAATTCCATATTTCCAATTTAGTCCCTTAATTTCCAATATTTCCACTTTGGTCCTTGAACTTCATAATTTCCGTTTAGTCCCAAATTTTCCAAAATTGCAATTTGATCCAAAAGCTTCCAAAGTATGCTCCAATCCTCCGTTTTGTCAATAATTGCACTTCAACCCCTGTACTTTCAAAATACTAGAAAATACATTAAATTCTCAAGGTTTTGAACATCAAATAAGCTAGGAAATATATCTTTTGGATGGGTAAAACCACATCCATCAAATACCCCCAAACTTATCTTTTGCTCGTCCTCGAGTAAAACAAAAGAAATAAACAAAAAAAAAAACAAAATTATCCTAACAAATAAAAACAATCAACAAAAATATTTTTGATATGTTCTCAATATATACAAGGTTGCCAGTCAAACAAGTCTCAGATTCTCACATAATATGCTAAACAAGTGCCAAAAAGAATATGCAATTACAATTACATTAATGCATCTAACCCAGAATTTTCCACCTCGGCCTGAATGATGAATGAAATATGGGAGATCATTGTCACCAAAGTAAGATATTTTATAGGGTCACTAACCGCATGCTCTATATTAATGATACTAAGATGAAATTTCTGCACAAGGGACACTCATATGCATATTTAAACAAAACTGTCAACCCGGCTACTCTTTAGGGATCAAATATGGCTTTATGGTTTGTAATGTATCGCGATAAACGCGGGCTAGGTTCACGGTTACAAATGAAGATAAGGACATACGAAGTCAAGCAAGTGAAACTAGAAAGTCTTCATCATACATCCTCACATTGAAATTATCACTCCGCTCCAAGCTAACCCATTGATTTAACCCCCAAACTTATAATTTTGTATACTTTCAAACTTGGGTTTGATCACCTTTCTTTCTTTTTGATCACTTTCCACTTCAACACTAGAGAGGGCAAGGCAATTTTTTTTTTTTTTTGCTTTGCACAAATAAATCACAAAGAATGTGCATTCAATACTTTTTGCTCAAGCCCCTCTTTTCATTACATAACAATTCATAACCCTTTTCTTTCTTTTCATGACCACTTTCCACTCAATCCTTTGATTTTCAAAACATCCCCCAAAAATTCCCAATTCATTCCCTAGTTTCACTTTCTTGAAAAGGTGAGAAAAATAGTGTATAGGTTAAAAGGGTAGGATAATGAGGGTACAAAAGAAGGCGAATGGTGGTCTAAAATAACCTCCCACTTTGTGAGAGATTCCATTCTTTTTTCAAGCTCAAAAGGGGTTCTAGCGGAAAATTTTTGTATAAGTGACGAGAAAGTTAAATGGGATTGGGTCTTATTTTATCGACAACCTCACTTCTTCCAAAAGTGACGTTGCCGAGGGGCTCTGTAAGTACGCCAATCCAATTCGCGACCCTTTTAGATGCATTTTAATGTAATAAAATTGCATTGAGGGGCATTTTAGTAAATTCCCGGTCCGTCCCGAGACTTTCGGAAACATTTTATAAGTTTTCCGCGAAGAAAGTACCTTTTGGTACCTTGCTCATGCCAAAGGACCTGCTGGAAATAAACCTTTTTGGACTTTTTGGGTATTTATGCCTGATTGTTCCAATAACTGGTTTTGGCGCCAAAAACGGTTGTGTCACCTTGTGTCACGCGACAAGTCGAGGCATGGAAAATGGTTACGTAACGTCGTGCGACACAAGGTGACCACTAACTGCAGCCTATAAATAAGACCCTTCCCCTCTTAGAAATGGATCCAGAACCTGACCTACTGTTACTCTGCAGAAATTGCGTCGTAACACAGATCCCAAACACAACTCTCTCTCTCTCTCTCCTACCTTCAACCTACCCCAATTCCCTCCAATTCAACTCACCTTCTCAACCAAACCTTAGATCTACCTTACACCAATCCTCTCAAGCCTTGCAAGTCCAGAAGCTGCAGTTGAAAGATTTTGTATCTAACTTGATACAGAATTCGTGGAAGCAACAAGGTTAATCTCTTCAAAACCCCTGTTCTCTCTATCTTACCTTGCTAATTGAATAATTCTCTTGTTTTACTTCTCTTGGATTCAGTAATCAGACTCTATCCGTCTAGATTACTGAATCCCAATTGCAATCTCTCTGTTTAATTTGATTAATCTGAGTAATTGAGCTTTCATTGTTGAATATTGTTTGAATTTGGTGTTTAGACCCCAAGGGGGTGTGGATCTATCCATATCCACACTCCCTGGTTCGAATTGTTGTTAATTCTACTCTTCGAATCTAATTTGTTCAATTAATTAGATCTGTGTTGGCTATTGTTGATCTGGTGTTCAATTTTGTAAGTTCCTGCAGATGGTCATTATGTGTCATGCGACACATTGTGCATGGGTGATCCTGTGTCACGCGACACATCTGGTCACCTGTGTCATGTGTCATGCGACACATTATGCCTGTTTGCAGGAACCATTTCCTTTTGTAATCTGTTCTGAATTGTTGTAGTAGGGATGTGGCCTCCCTAAATAATTGGCTCACAAGTTGTAAGTCTCAATTCATATCAATAAAATGCATGTTTACCACACTTGTTCATTATCAATATTTGCACACACTCATGGATTGCTTGGATGTTTGATTGGAAAGACTCATCTACGGACGAGGCGTGTTAGGTGAACTCTCGGTTCTTCCCAACACGTAACCTGACCCCCGAACCCGTTCTCTTTCATAGGTTTTTCAAAGTGCACCTCTTAAGCATGGCATGGCGACTCCTTTTCCTTATTTTTTTTACCAATTTTTCGGGCGAGCGCATATTCACCAAGTGGTCAGTCAAGCTCAGCACGTACAAAATTTCTTACGAAACCCAGAAGTGCTATTAAGTCACAAGCCCTTGCGGATTTTGTAGCCGATTTCAGTGCTACCTTGCAACCTGAGGTGGAGCTAGAAGTCCAACACCTCGAAGGTAATAATACTCCCAGGTATTGGACATTGTTCACAGATGGAGCATCCAACTCAAGGGGCGCAGGACTGGGCATCTTATTAAAGTCGCCCCAAGGCGAGTTGATCCCCCAGGCGGTATCTTGTCAATTCCAGGCAACCAATAACGAAGCCGAATATGAGGCTTTGATCATGGGTTTATCTACTGCTCTTAGTTTAGAAGTTGCTCATCTTAACGTATTTATTGATTCCTTGTTACTAGTTAATTATTTTAATGGATCTTATGCAGCTAAGAGCACCAGTATGACACTTTACCTCTAGCATTTAAAGCGTTAGCGGCGCGTTTTGTTAGTTTTTCCTTGGAACAGGTACCACGCGAAGAAAATGCTGAAGTCGACCCTTTGGCCAACTTAGGGTCAACATGTGGGGCAATGATAAATACCAACATCCCAATCATATACGTCCAATATCCAGCCATTGATCGAACTGAAGAATGCGTAGCTCTAGATCATCCGGAAGCATCTTCTCCAGGCCATGGTGCGGTGTTAACATGGATCCAACCTATTGTGCGGTATTTGTTGGTGTAATGCCCTAGGCTATGGTTATGTTTGACTTGAACCATTATGTATCATCTTTATCATTTATTATAGAGCGCATTTATTCTATTCATTATATGTTTCCATGTTTATTATATTGAACTTTATCCCTAGTTGTTGTGAACAACTAGTATAAGTTGGTATGGATAATCATAAAGATGATTATATGCATGGAGATGCACATTACACTAATGAATACTTGCTAGAGAACAAGTATTGTACTTGACCTACTTATGAGATTTATGACATGGACTGTTGTCATGATTAAATCTCATGATAGTCGTGTTATTAAAATCCTTAGTACCTGAGATTTTCATCATTTTCCACATGACGAAGATCGTGTTTAATATAGTCTAACACTATCTTTAATCGGATAGCAATAAGGACTATGTTAGCACGTTTGGATTCATGTAGGATAGAATGATAAGCCAAGACGGGATTTGTCCCTCTTATGAAGAGAGATGTTTGCTTAGGCCCCTCGATGAATGATGTTGATGAAATGTGTGGCCATACTCAAGTGATTTGATAGAGATCAAATGCATTTGAATTATCAACATATTCGAAATCGAGAAAGCATTGAACGGAATGAGTTGATATAGACCATGACTCATGTTCAATTGGACATCGTGGACAAAGGGATTATGACATTGGATCTATCAAGGAATCAAGCTTTGATGTTATATTTAATTGGGTGGACATAATGATTTGCTAGAAGTCACTTATGTCTTATGAGGTTGATGTTTCAACTCACTACCAACATAAAATATAATTCCTAAAGGGTCACACACAAAAGAATGAATTTGATTCAAGCTGAAAATTGGAATTTTGTGTTCTGGCACGACTCGTGACCAGGAGCACGACTCGTGCCATGGGTCACGACTCGTGCCAAGGAATACGACTCGTGACAAAGGCTGAGACACGACTTGTGTTTTGGTTCATTTTGATCAGAACGAGTTGGGGCTTGGAGAACGAATCGAGAGCACGAGTGAAATGCAAAGGGCACGACTCGTGCCAATTGGCACGACTCGTGCCAAGGCTAAAAACCGTGTCCATACAGTTTTCCTTTGCTAGGAAGGTTTTGGTATTTTTCAGGGTTTCTACCCTAATTGTTAGGGGATTTATATGGGATATAAATACAACCTTGCAGCCATAATATTCCTACTCTCTAATATCATAATTCTAGGTTTATGAAACTCTAGATTGATTTTGATTTTGAATCAAAAGTTCCCATAATATTCCATAGTTTTGGCTTTGATTATTGAATATTGATTCAATAATCAAGAGGATCATCTAGCAATCCAACAAGAAGGTGTTCTTGGATTCGTTCGCGTGTAGATTACCGATAGAGGGTGATAAGTTAATCACCAAGAGCTTGAAGCCTTTGTTCGTTGATTCATCACAAGATTTTGTACAAGGTAGAAGAAGATCCGTTTCGATATCAAAATTCCAAGGCTTGAATTTTGTGATCTACTTTGTTAAACTTCATCGCATTCAAGGTGTGTAAATTCAATCTCATATAAATTTCTAATTTCTTCATGCTAGACGGATCTTAGGGCTAGGGTTTTGATGTTATTTGTAAATCTTCCGCTGCGTTTGTAACCCCAAAACCCTACAGTGGTATCAGAGCTCTGTCTTGCCATGATTAGGATTGAAATTGCATGCTAGATTTAATGTGATTATTTGCTACCATGTGATATGAAATAGATCTAGATTCCATGTGTTTTGCTTCTATGAAAAACAAGTATATGAGATGTGTCATATTCATGATTAATGATAAATTAATTAGATTAGTTTATCACATAGGTTATTAATCTATTAATATGATTATTTAGATATGTAATTTCTCAAAATTAAATCAAATTGTTTGTATAAAATTTTGTGAATTCCTTTGTTCATGATTATGTTCACATGAGATCTATGTTACAACCATACGATGTTTGTTACATGTTATAAACCTTCTAAATATTTAAGTCTTATGCCATTCCTTGATTAGAACACTTGTGATATTTTAGGGTATTTGATGTAGTTTCGACTCAGTTGGGTGCATCTTATATTTTAATTTGTGATCAAGGTGAGATAATGGTTGATGTAGTTTTGACAAAGTTAGGTGCATCGTTCCATGTCTCACATGTTTGAAAAAGGATTTGACTTAATTGGTGCTTTCAAATGAGATTTGACCCAAAGCATAGATGAGATTTAAAACATGTTTTTGACATATGATGTCTATTGAAATCTCATAAAAGATCTAAGAGTCATATAGTGATATGATTGATATTTCTACCTAAATAGCTTGATTTCGATCATTAACTCAGTTAAACCAAAATCAAGTGAAATATGGGTCTTAGCCTACTATGATTATATGATACATGTTTGTATTTGAAGATGTATAATTTAGTGGGAGTATTTATGAAATACATTATTTGCTCTTAGATGATAAATGTGTTGATATTGATATATGTTTATATTGTTTGCATATTTTATTGTAGAATGGCTACACACAATAATAAACCCACATCCTTTGCGATCGAGTCCTTGAGAAGGATAAGCTTGAGGAGAATGGTACAAACTATTCTGATTGGATCAGAAGCCTTAGAATTGTTCTAAAGCAAGAGAAGAAACTGTATGTTCTCAATGAACCCATTCAACCTCAACCTGCTCAAAATGCTTCTAGGGCTGATAAGGATGCACATAAGAAACATAATGATGATTCTACAGATGTTGCATGCCTTATATAAGCCACTATGTCTAAGGCTCTTCAAAAGGACCTTGAGCACATAGATGTAGCATTTGATCTTGCTGAGCGCTTAAAGGAAATATTCCAAGTGCAAGCAAGAAACGAGAGGTATGATGTGTTTAAGTCCCTGACTGCATGCAAGATGCAAGAAGGGCAATCGGTGGGAGCTCATGTCCTTAAGATGAAGGGTTACATTGAGCGTCTTGATAGGCTTGGAAATCCGTTGAGTTTGGAACTCGCCATGGATTTGATATTGAATTCATTGCCTGAAAGTTATAGTCATTTTATTATTCACTATCACATGACTGGCATGGATAAGAATCTCTCGGAATTGCATGTGATGCTTAAGACCGCAGAGATGAATATCAAGAAGCCTAAAACCGATATTGTGTTAATGGTTAACAAAGGCAGAGGGTTTAAGAAGGATGGCAAAGGTAAAGCAAGTATTGCTAAACCTAAGGCAAAGGTTGCCGATGCCAAAGAGGCTCCCAAGGCATCTCAAAAGGATGCGGTTTGCTACCATTGCCAAGAGGTTGGTCATTGGAAGCGCAACTGCAAGGCTTACAAGGAAGGCCTAAAGGCGAAGAAGGGCAATACGATTGCTGCTGCTTCAGGTATCTATATGATAGATTTTTTACTTTCTGTTTCTAGTTCATGGGTATTAGATACCGGATGTGGATCTCACATTTGTTTAAATGTGCAGGGACTGAGAAATAGGAAGCTACTTAAAAAAGGTGAAGTTGACCTGCGTGTTAGGAATGGAGCAAGAGTTGCTGCATTAGCCGTAGGGACATATGATGTAACTTTACCTAGTGGCTTAGTACTTGTTTTGAACAATTGTTACTATGTTCCGGATTTGAGTAGGAATATTATTTCTGTTTCTTGTTTGGATAATGAGGGGTATAATTTTCTTATTGCGAATATGAAGTTTTGTATTTATTTAAATGATATGCTTTATGGTATTACAAATTCATTCAATGGCCTTTATGTTCTTGATGTTGATGAGAAATAAAATAGTGTTGAAAATGTTTATCATGTGGACAAGAAGTCTAAACCGAATGACGTGAACAACTCATTCATGTGGCGTTGCCGGCTTGGTCATATAAATGAGAAACGCATTTCTAAACTCCACAGAGATGGAATTTTAGACTCACATGATTATGAATCATATGAGATATGCGAATATTGTTTATTGGGTAAAATGACCAAACCACCCTACACTAAGAGTAGTGAAAGGGCTAGTGACTTATTGGGCTTAATACATAATGATGTATGCGGACTAATGAGCAGCATTGCTAGGGGAGGATTTCCCTATTTCATTACATTCACCGATGACTTATCTAGATATGGATATGTCTATCTAATGAAGTCAAAGAGTGAATCGTTTGAGATGTTTAGAACATTTCAAAATGAAGTACAAAATCAACTTGGCAAAACAATTAAAGCACTTTGATCCGATTGTGGTGGTGAGTATTTGAGCCAAGAGTTTGACAATCATCTCAAAAATTGTGGAATTGTTTCAGAGTTGACTCCACCCGGAATGCCATAATGGAATGGTGTTTCCGAGAGGAGGAATAGAACCCTATTAGATATGGTTCATTTGATGATGAATCAAGTAGACCTTCCTATATCCTTTTGGGACATGCATTAGAGATTGCTGCGTTCACACTGAATAGAGTCCCTACTAAATCGGCTCCTAAGACCCCACATGAGATGTGGCATGGAAGAAAACCTAATTTGTCTTTCATGAAGACTTGGGGCTGCGAAGCTTATGTGAAGAGACTTGTCTCTGATAAGTTAGCACCTAAATCTAACAAGGTTATTTTCGTTGGTTACCCTAAGGAAACCAAAGGGTATTACTTTTACAACCGTGTTGAGAACAAAGTGTTTGTTGCTCAATATGGTACTTTTCTTGAGAAACAGTTTCTCAATAAATCATCTAGTGGGAGTAAAATTGATCTTGAAGAAGTTCAAGAACCCAAAAATAACATGGAACCGACAGTAGAGACTGAACCAAGTCCACAAAAAGTTGTGGAACTGGTTCAAGATCCACAAGTCCATCGTAGATCGGATAGGTTACGATCCGCACCCGAGAGATATGGATTTCTCGTTTCGGAAAGTAATGAAGTGGAAGTCATTGAGAATGACGAACCTACTTCTTATCAAGAGGCGATATTCGATCCCGATTCAGATTAATGGTTAGAAGCCATGAAATCCGAATTGCAATCCATGTCGGATAATCAAGTTTGGAACTTGATTGAGCCACCCGAAGGTGTAAAAACCATAGGGTTCAAGTGGGTCTTCAAGAAGAAGACTGACATGGATGGGAAGGTGCATGCTTATAAGGCTAGGCTTGTAGCAAAGGGATATGGGCAAACTCATGGTGTAGACTATGATGAAATCTTCTCGCATGTTGCCATGCTTAAGTCTGTTAGAATTTTGATTGCCATAGCCGCATATTATGACTATGAGATATGGCAAATGGATGTCAAAACCGCTTTCCTTAATGGAAAACTGCTTGAGGATGTGTATATGACACAACCCGAAGGTTTATAGATCCACGAAATTCTAACAAAGTGTGCAAGCTGCAAAGATCCATTTATGGATTGAAGCAAGCTTCTAGGAGTTGGAATCTTCAGTTAGATGAGAAAATCAAAGAGTTTGGTTTTATCAAGAACGAAGATGAACCTTGTGTATACATGAAATTCAGTGAGAGCGTTGTGCTATTTCTCTTGTTGTATGTCGATGATATCTTACTCATTGGAAATGACATTCCTGTACTTCAGACTGTCAAGTCTTGGTTAGGGAAGTGTTTCTCAATGAAAGATATGGGCGAAGCCGCTTACATCATTGGTATCAAGATCTATAGAGATAGATCTAAGAGGATCATTGGTTTGAGTCAAAGTACCTACATTGACAAGGTTCTTAGAAGATTCAAGATGGAAAATTCTAAGAGAGGAAACTTGCCAATGGGTCATGGTGTTACTCTTAGTAAGACTCAGTGTCCTAAGACAACTGATGAACGAAAGAGGATGAATGATATTCCATACGCTGCGGCTATTGGTTCTATCATGTACGCTATGATTTGTACTAGACCCGACGTCTCGTATGCTTTAAGCATGACAAGTCGTTACCAATCTGATCTGGGTGAGAACCATTGGATGGCAGTCAAGATGATCCTAAAGTACTTAAGAAGGACTAAGGATGCGTTCTTGGTATTTGGAGGGATGGAAGAAGATCTTGTTGTAAGAGGTTACACAGATGCTAGCTTCCAAACCGACAAGGATGATTTCCGATCGCAGTTGGGATTTGTGTTTATGCTTAACGAGGGTGCGATATGTTGGAAGAGTTCCAAGCAGAGTACTATTGCCGATTCTACTACTAAGGCCGAATATATAGCGGCATCCGATGCAACTAAAGAGGCAGTTTGGATCAAGAAGTTCATTAGTGACTTGGAAGTTATTCCAAGTATCACTAATCCGGTGGAACTTTATTGTGACAACAATGGTGCCATTGCGCAAGCAAAGGAACCAAGGTCACACCAGAGATCCAAACATATACTTAGACGTTTCCATCTCATTTAAGAGTTCATTGATCGGGGAGACGTTAAGATATGCAAAGTATCAATCGATGACAACATTGGGGATCCGCTTACAAAGCCCCTCGCACAAGCTAAGCATGATGGTCATGTGAGGTCCATGGGTATTAGATACATAGATGGAGCCTAGTACAAGTGGGAGATTGTTGGTGTAATGCCCTAGGCTATGGTTATGTTTGACTTGAACCATTATGTATCATCTTTATCATTTATTATAGAGCGCATTTATTCTGTTCATTATATGTTTGCATGTTTGTTATATTTAACTGCGTCCCTAGTTGTTGTGAACAACTAGTATAAGTTGGTAATGAATAATCATAGAGATGATTATATGCATGGAGATGCACATTACACTTATGGATACTTGCTAGAGAACAAGTATTGGACTTGACCTACTTATGAGATTTATGACATGGTCTGTTGTCATGATTAAATCTCATGATACTCGTGTTATTGAAATCCTTAGTACCTGAGATTATCATCGTCTTCCACATGACGAAGATCGTGTTTGATATAGTCTAACACTATCTTTAATCGGATAGCAATAAGGGCTATGTTAGCACGTTTGGATTCATGTAGGGAAGAATGATAAGTCAAGATGGGATTTGTCCCTCTTATGAAGAGAGATGTTTGCTTGGGCCCCTCGATGAATGATATTGATGAAATGTGTGGCCACACTCAAGTGATTTAATAGATATCAAATGCATTTGGATTGAACGGAATGAGTTGACATAGACCATGACTCATGTTCAATTGGACATCGTGGACAAAGGGATTATGACATTGGACCTATCAAGGAATCAAGCTTTGATGTTATATTTAATTGGGTGGACATAATGATTTGCTAGAAGTCACTTATGTCTTGTGAGGTTGATGTTTCAACTCACTACCAACATAAAATATAATTCCTAAAGGGTCACACACAAAAGAACGAATTTGATTCAAGCTGAAAATTGGAATTTTGGGTTCTGGCACGACTCGTGACCAGGAGCACGACTCGTGCCCTGGGTCACGACTCGTGCCAAGGAATACAACTCGTGATAAAGGCTGAGACACGACTTGTGTTTTGGTTCATTTTGATCAGAACGAGTTGGGGCTTGGAGAATGACTCGTGAGCACGAGTGAAATGCAAAGGGCATGACTCGTGCCAATTGGCACGACTCATGCCAAGGCTAAAAATCGTGCACGTACAGTTTTCCTTTGCTAGGAAGGTTTTGGTGTTTTACAAGGTTTCTACCCTAATTGTTATGGGATTTATATGGGATATAAATACAATTTTGCAGCCATAATTTTCCTACTCTCTAATATCATAATTCTAGGTTTATGAAACTCTAGATTGATTTTGATTTTGAATCAAAAGTTCCCATAATATTTCATAGTTTTGGCTTTGATTATTGAATATTGATTCAATAATCAAGAGGATCATCTAGCAATCCAACAAGAAGGTGTTCTTGGATTCGTTCGCGTGTGGATTACCGATAGAGGGTGATAATTTAATCACCAAGAGCTTGAAGCCATTGTTCGTTGATTCATCACAAGATTTTGTACAAGGTAGAAGAAGATCTGTTTCGATATCAAAATTCCAAGGCTTGAATTTTGTGATCAACTTTTTTAAACTTCATCGCATTCAAGGTATGTAAATTCTATCTCATATAAATTTCTAATATCTTCATGCTAGATGGGTCTTAGGGCTAGGGTTTTGATGTTATTTGTAAATCTTTCGCTGCGTTTGTAACCCCAAAACCCTACAGTATTTGCAAGATGGAACCATTCCACTAGACGTCAAGAATCAAAGGTCATTCAGGATGAAGATGTCCTGGTTCACCTTTATTAATAACAAAATGTTTTGAAGGTCTGCGATAGGTCTTTACATGAGGTGTTTAGAGCCCAGAGAAGTTGAGGAGGTCCTAAATGACCTACATGCAGGTGAATGTGAGAATCACTCCGGGGGGAAGTCGTTATCTTCCAAAGCCCTTAAAACGAGGCCCACTATGAGAGAAGACGTAATGGATTTTGCTTTAAAGTGCGGCGCTTGTCAACGGCATAGCAACATCTTGCATCAACCCGCCGAACCTCTTCACCCTGTACTTTCGTCTTGGCCTTTTATGCAATGGGGCATGGATATAGTTGGCAAGTTACCAAAAGCTCCAGGGGGAAGAGTGTTCATGTTATCCATGACATATTACTTCACCAAATGGATTGAAGCAGAAGCATATGTTCAAATACGAGACAGGGAGGTCATATCCTTTTTAAAGAAGAATATCTTGAGCAGATTTGGCGTTCCTTCAGAAATCATTTATGACAATGGTTCTCAATTTATCAGCAAAAGGACAAGGGATTTCTATTCAAGATGGAGAATCAAACTGATAATGTCAACCCCTGTACATCCTCAAGCCAACGAACAGGCTTAGTCAAGCAACAAGTTGATCATCGGCAATCTGAAAAAATGTTTGGATCAGAGAAGAGGAAGATGGGCCGATGAATTACCACTTGTACTATGGGCTGACTGGACAACATCTAAGAACGATACTGGACAGACACCGTACTCTTTAGTATTTGGCACAGAAGCTGTACTCCCCATAAAAGCAACAATTCCAACCGCAAGATATGGACTGCTGACTCTTGAAGATAATAACTACCTTCTGGCTCAGGATTTAGATACCGTGGATGAACTCAGGGACATAGCCAAGATAAGGATAGCCGCCTACCAACAAAGAATTGCCAGGTCATACAACAAGAACGTAAGAATAAGACGCTTTCATGCTGGAGACATGGTGCTAAGAAAAGTATTCCAAAATACCTCGGAAATTGCACGCAGGAAAATTAGCTCCAAAGTGGGAAGGCCCCTACCTTGTTGATGCTGAAGCAAGAAAAGGTGCATACTGGTTGTCTACCCCAGACGCCATCCAAATACCTAGAAGCTGGAACGCCCTACACCTTAAGCATTATTACATGTAAGTTGAAATTTTTTGCGATTTCCACACCCAGGTACGAGCTTCATCTCAAACTAGTCTCTTTTTATTTTCTTTCCTTTTTACTTAAATCAAACCTCTACTGACTTAAGCATCGGAGGGGTGTTAGCTAGAGCTAACACCCAGCTCTAACGTATTGCTATTTTGCAAGATGTCATTAAATAATGAGACGGTCCAAAGCATCCACTTGAAAGGTCAACGTGTGCAGTGATGCATCCCGTCAACATTTCTAAGTTGTAAGGTAACACTCGCTACAGCTTAAAAGATTATACATTTTTTCTAAAGTTTGTTGGTTGCAATAACTTCGCCTTGGCGCACGATTATGGTATTTACCTTCTACGGTTTAAAAGATTTTACATCTTTTCTAAGTCTATTGGTTACATAACCTCGCCTGAGCGCACGTTTTCCCACTATTTGGGAACCAATGGTTACAACATTGTTACATGTTGTCTTTTCAACTTGGTTACAACATTGTTACATGTTGTCTTTTCAACTTGATAATAACATTGACATGTTATCCCCATCAAATGGTTGTAACATTTACATGTTACCAATGAACAACAAAGAGTCCATAATCAACGAAGCAGTCCCAATGTAAAAATCCAAGAAAAAGGGCAAAACGCCCCATAAGACTATGATGTTGAACCAACCTAACATCTCCAAAAAAGCTAATGTATTGACTCTTATGAGTCCTTACAAGTTAAAAAATCTCCTTGAGGATAAATCCTCATCAAATTGTTTTTAAGAAAAAGAGATAAAACATCCTATAGTCATTAAGTGTTACTGCCTTGAGCATCATCAGCCTGCTCAACCTTCCTGGAGGTAACCTCGGCCGCTTTTTCATCATTAATCATCTGCAAAGCTGCATTCTCATCATCCAAGTCCCAGTTCACGTGCTCTCCTTCTTGATATTCCTTGATCATTTGGATTCTTGCTTCGAAAACTGCCTTCACAGTTTCATTCACCATATCATCACGTAGTATTCTCATCTCCCTCTCATGTCTCACGTCAACACTGGCAAGTCTAGACCTCCATTTTAAAATTTCTTCACCCTTAGCACTGACTTCTAAATTCTTCTCTCTCAGTATCTTGGCAGCGTCCTTCAGATCCCTCTCATATTCGGCTCTATCCATGTCTAAGGTGTCGCACTTTACCTTCCACATTCTGATTTCTTTAGACATCAACTTGGCAATCAAAACAGTCTGTTATCAACAAAACAAGTGATATAGACCAGAATGAAGGAGTATCTATAAGAATGAATGGGTATCTATACAAAAGTTTGCATAAACCAATTACCTGACTCTCTAGCACCTCCTCACTCCGAGTCTGCTTCTCCAAATTGGTATCTTGGTCCTCTCTTTTTCTCTTCGAAGTAGCCTTATCGTCCACCTTAGGTATATTCTCTTATATTTTCTTCTTGCCTTTATACTTAGCCACAATATCATTCATCGTAAAGTCGGATTGAGTCACTACAAATAACAATATATGTTAGTATGTATCTATCAAGAAAACAGATCTGATGGTACGAAGAATCAAACCTACTTTTTGAAGAAATATTGCAGCTTTGAACTTAGCAAATATGGATGAAAATTGCACCGTCTAGGCTGATCTTGCCATAATATAGGAAGAGACACCGGTATGGAAGGGATTTGAAAAGATTTGTTGATAATAGAGCCATCCGAGAATGACGGTTACTGATTCCTTTCATGACTCTATAACTTTCTTCAACGGTCACGTGGAGATACACTTGTCAAAACATCAAGACTTTCCGTATTTCAGCATGGAAAAGCCATAATATTTTGGGGGCAATTGTTTCACCCCAAAAAATCCACTTAACATGTTCTACATCTTGGACATCCATCTTGAGGTAACGTCTTGACTTACATCTTGGACTAACGTCTTAAAACTATTTGTTGTATTTTCCTATTTTTCAGGAACAAAAATATAAATAAAAATAGCTCATTTAAACGACTGCATGGACTTGGTCAAACACAACAACACAACGGTCTCATCCATCAACCAAGGGATAACGGCTGATCTTCATCAACAAATGGCGAGATTCTAGGCGGGATATCAGCATGTCATTCAAGAAGTTGTTTTTTCAGTTACATTCATACCTATATATTATTCCTAGAACGCACATGTATGCACGTTACACATTTTTGCTTACTCTCATTCTGCACTTGTACTCGAAACTACAATACTCAATAATATTTATTTGGTTTAGGTAGGCTTTCGAAAAGCCTCCCGAGGTTTTTTCCTCGAACGATTGTTCTAAGGGTTTCCTCGTTACATCCTTGCGTTCATCTTGTTTTGTGAGTTACATTCCATTTGTGCCCAAACATCCTTGATTAGACAAATTTACTTGTTGAAATTTGTCCAAAACATATGTTAGAAGAGGATCCTAAGACTTTTCAAGAAGATGTCTATGTCCGATTCAGACTTGTGAAAAAGAGTCATGGATGATGAAATTAAATCTATAATTGATAATAAAACATGGACTCTAGTAAATCCTCCTCTTAATACTAAACATATTGGTTGTAAGTGGGGTTTGAAAAAGAAACTCAAAACTGATGGTACTATTGATAAGTACAAGGCAAGATTGGTAGCCAAAGGTTATAGTCAAAAAGAAGAAATTGACTATTTCGAAACATTTTCACCGGTCACTAAAGTTACATCAATTAGAACTATGTTTGCTATAGCATCCGTCTATGGACTAGAGGTTCATCAAATGGATGTTAAAACAACATTCTTAAATGGAGATTTAGATGAGGAGATTTACATACAATAACCCGAGGGTTATGTCACTAAAGGAGAAGAACATAAAGTATGTAAATTAAAGAAATCTCTATATTGACTTAAACAAGCACCAATAAAATGGTACAAGAAGTTTAAGCAAGAAATTTGAAAGTTTGGTTTTAAGAGTAGTAAAGTAGAAAGTTGTGTTTTTACTAAAGTTACTCTTAATTATAAAGTTGTTATAACTTTATATGTCGATGACTTGCTAATATTTGGTTCTGATATAAATTGTATAAATGAAACAAAGAACTATTTAAAGCAAGTATTTGACATAAAGGACTTAGGTCCAGTAGATGTCATTTTAGGGGTTAAGGTAATTAAAAAGGACAAGACTTACATATTAACTCAATCTCATTACATTGAGGAAATATTAAAGAAGTTTAATTATTTTGATTGCAAAATAAGTAAAAGTCCTATTGACCCTCAAATGAAGTTAGTTTCAAATAAAGGCGAGGCCGTAAATCAAGGAGAATATTCCAAAATAATTGGTAGCATAATATTTGTGGTTAATCATACAAGACCTTATCTTGCATGTTCAATTGGCATACTTAGTAGATTTACAAGTAATCCAAGTGAAGAACATTGGACGGAACTAAAAAGAGTACTAAGGTACTTGAAATTTACAATAAACTATGGCTTGCATTACAAGTGTAATTCACCTATACTTGAATGTTATAGTGATGCAAATTGGGCATCAGATGTAACCAACTCCAAATCAACGAGTGGTTGGTTATTAATCATTGGAGAAGCCATAGTTGCTTGGTCTTCAAAAAGACAAACATGTGTTGCTTTGTCTTCTATGGAATCTGAGTACATAGCCATGTCAATGGCTAGTAAAGATTTAATATGGTTTAGAAGATTTCTAAGAACTATACCATTTATTGATTCTAAGAAAGGAGCTACAACTTTGTATTGTGATAGTCAAGCTGACATATTCAATACAAAGAATGAGAGAATATCAAATCATATCAAACACATTGCTATGAGATATAATCACATTAGAAATATGGTTAAAAAGGGAAAGATAGCACTTGAGTATCTTCCTACAAATCAAATGTTAGCTGATCCCCTAACAAAATCTTTATCAGGGGATAAAATTACAAAGGTCATGAGAGATATGGGACTGTTACCGGTCGAAACAATGTCTTAATTGAAATCAATTTTATCTTAAGATACAAGTCATAGATTTGTCACCTTATGTTTTAAGGTTAAAAGGAAATTAAATATTAGACATTGGTGAAATGGAAACTTGGATACATTTCAAGTGCATAACTTAAAAATAGTGGGGGTGTCACTATTTGAAAGTTTCATATCTGACATATGCACTTTCATTACCACAACGAGATTAGGATGGATTCAAAATCCTTAATAGACTTATAGCTCTCGTAGAATGCGTTGTGGACATTCTCGATAAGTCTACCTATACAAGTAAAGAAGTGAGAGGCCGCTTCTTATGGATTACTCCGATATAACTCCTAGAGTACTTGTGAAAACTAGAATTAAGCACAAGGCCCAACTACAAGGTGTGATGTACCCGATTTTTTTTGTGAAAATCAAAACGGAGTCGCCACGCCATTTTTGTTTTAAGGGCCAAAACTTTGAAAAATGCCCGAGATCAGAGATTTAGGTTCGGAGGTCATGTTACGCGTCGGGAAGGACGTTAGTGTGCACCCGACGCGCCTCGCAAAACGAGTCTTCCAAACATTTGAAATCCTTTGTTGTGTGTGTGTGTGTGTGTGTGTGTGTGTTTTGACCAAAAAGAGTTGAAACTGAGAAAAACAAAAAATAGGGAACTCTTTATAAGACTTTGAAAAATCCCCAAGATTTTTGGTATGATTTTTGGGTCGAGTCTTGGCACTCAAAAGATTTTTGGATTTGAAAAGCAATTCTGCCAGAATGAAAGAAGGCAGTTGACCCTTGACTTTGAAATGGACTTAAAGGCTTCAAAACCTCAGAATCTGGGGAAAGTCCGAGAATGAAAGTTGCTTAAAACACCCTAAATAGGGTTTCTGAAAATAAACTTTCCATTTTGGAAGTAATTTGAGGGGTCAAAACCTTCTGGAAATCTCAGATGTGAAATCTGGATTTCCAGAAGCTAATGAACTGGCCTCTAGAAGAAAAATTGAAAAAAGGAGTTTTACTTACTCAAAAAATAAAATAAAAATATGTCTGGAAAGATCTGGATGTTGGCTACAAAAAGTGTTTTGTAGTCAACACCCAATTACAAGTTTTACTGGGTCCAAAAAATAATAAAATGGACTGAGGTCTCAGAACAATGCTACTGGACAGCAAGATGTTCTTGAGGGAAAATGTGATTTTTGGGGGATTTGCATCTATTTTCACCCCATTTTCATCCCTAGACTTGATACCACTACTTTTTATTAAGTGGTTATCATATTCAAGTCATCCTTGGGGAATTTATGGGGTTGAAACATGTCCTTTGCAAAGGGAAAGGGGGTTTTGTAAAGATGAAACCAAGGAGAAAGAATTGACTAAAGATCTAAAATGTGGACCACTTGAGATGGTCATTCATGAAGATGAACTTCAAGATGACCATCTTAGGTCAAAACTCAAGTTAAACTAGACATAAAATAAGTCAAAGTAAGAAGAACAAGATGATCAAGAGATCAAAAGAGAATTTTAGGGTTTTGAGAAGGAGGGCTTTACCAATGGTGACACCCTATCTTCCTAGGCTTGGAATTTGACTTGAGGAGTATCAAGATTTGGTGTTTGGCTTGAGGAGTATCAAGGTTTGGTGTGTTTGGTATTTGATTGGGAAAGATTCAAGAGAAAATGGTGGCAATCTAAGGATTCCCACTGTTTTCTCTCTATATTTCGCCAGAACTTCGTTGCTGTGAGTAAGTTGTGTTATGTAAACTGAGAGAGGAGGGTTCAATTTATAACCCCCTGTGAGAGTCAAACATATCCGCGCGGACAAGGTTGGTCGCGTGCACTGTTCATTAATTACAGCTTCAGGCTTTGGACAGGAAGAATAATCTTTTCAAAATTCAAATTAATCAGCCAGTTTTTGTTCCAGCCATTTCTATTTAGGGTTTTTCTTATTTCTTTTGCTTTTTTGATTCCTTTTCTTGGTTTATCTTTTTTTGGCAATCCCTAATCTACCCTTACTTGGTTAGAAATGTTAGGAATGTTAGGAATGTTATAACTTTCGTTAATTTTCTAACGAAAATGCTAACAAGCTCAAATTGGAGCACTTACACAAGGTGCTGCCAAGATCAAAAGGAACAAGAAATCATATATGACGAAGATATGTCTCCCTAAATATTTCACATTCAACCATAAAGTTTAAGGCTCGTCCACTTAATGGCTATTTGTTATGTAAAGAAGCTGTAATTGTTTTGAGTTATTATATGTAAATAAGTGGGGGATTGTTACATGTAATATTATTCACATATAATACTCTTCTCCCATATTGAGTTTGTATTGCAAATTTCTTCTTTCATGGTACAAAAGCTTTGTTGTCTTCTTCATTGTGTCTTCTTTATCCCACATGAGATTCCTAATAAAACTTTTGAAGCTAAACTTGTTATATCATAGCTATGTTTGAGGAGTTCCTATGAGCTTGCTTGAGCTTCCCTTTATTATGAGAAAATGTCAAGTGTGACTTAAAGTTTTGAGTATTATATATATATATATATATATATATATATATATATATATATATATATATATATATATATATATATATATATATATATATAAAAAGAAAGAAAGAAAATTTCGGTAAAGTACTGATTTAGGCGAGATGGGAGTGTATCATTTTAAACGTTTCGGGTTGTGAATCTTCGAATAGGAATTTTCTATGAGTATGAATGTTCATAGAGGCACACCAGTTCGGCTTTGTTGTGTCTTTTCAAGACAACAACACGAACCCTATAAATTGGGTTGGCCTCTTTCGAAAATACCAACTGAAACAATTAATTCCCTAGTCTTTGTTCTTATCAATTATGTCCTTCGAGTTAAACAGTTAAAGCTTCGATTATCGTTCCATAGTTATTCGAGGGAGTGTACCTTTGAATAAGAGTGCGTAGGTTTTGTATCCTAGAGGTGAAATTCGTTGAGAACCATTACACCATAGTGGGACGAATTAAATACCTTAAAGATAACATCTTTTGGTGTGTCTAACCTACTGATTTCTTACCCACAATCCGAGTCATATACAATATATACAATATATGTAACTTTTAAAGTTGGAGGGACAAAATTGCATTTTTTTAAATTTTGCCTAAAATTAAACAAGTGAATAGTGAAGCAACACTAATCTCTTGCTTCATATTTAAGCAAGAGGATAATTTTAAAAACCTATTTATTAAGGATTATATATATGGGTGTACATAATTTTAAATAAATATGTCAAATAATTTCATAAAATAGCAAAAATAGAGGCAATAAAGAATAAAAACAACTGTGAATTTAACTAAAAATAAATGTGAACTTAATAAATTTGTCAAATAATCACATAAAATAGCAAAATACAGGTTATAAAACACTAAAAACAATCGTGAATATAATTAAAAACAATTGTTTACTTAACAAATATGTCAAAAATCTCATAAAATTGCAAAAATAGAGGCCATAAAATATTAAAAACAACTGTAAGCTTAACTATAAACAAATGTGAACTTAACAAATATGTCAAAAATCTCATAAAATTGCAAAAAATAGAGGCTATAAAAAATTAAAAACAATTGTAAACTTAACTTTGAACTTATTAAATATATCAAATAATCTCATAAAATAGCAAAAATATATAACAAAAACAAATAAAACAAACTTTTAACTTAACTAAAAATAACAGTGAATTAAGCAAATGGTAGTCATATTCATTCGTAAATTATGAATTTATCTAAAACAAGTATGAACTTATGTTAGTTGTTTTTTGAATAACTGCGAATTTCTCAAAAACAACGGTGAACTTGTAACAACCGTAAACTTGTCAAATTTGCTCCAGGTTATATGTTAATTGTACTAATTTGATACATATTGACGATACGAACACAACATTAGTTTCAGTTTTTTTTTTTTTTTACTTCTTAATTTTAAGATATTTTATTTTAAAGCTTTGAGCGGAAAAAAGAAAGAGAGAAAATGCAAAAGGAGGGGTTGTGCACGCGTGCAACGTTATTAAATGAGTGGCATGGGTGTAATTTCGTCTAATTGGCAAGGGACACGCATATCCACCTATAACGTCAGGACCTGGTGACCAATTCGCAAAATATGTGTACTTGGTGGTTGCTTTGTTATGATGAGACTCGATTTGGTAATTGTTCTTTTTTTTTCAAGAGAAAAACCAATTTTACTAATATTTAGAAAAAAAAATCATTTAAAAATTGCGATGAGAATATCGTAAATAACTTGAGGTTATTTTAAAACATGTGATGGTTGTATCGTAAATAATTAGATTTTATTTTAAAACATGCACTAACTAACAGTATTGTAATTATCAAAATATATGAAACCTCTTATTACAAACTGACACTTGTTAACTTACATATTGAAATTTCATTTTTGAGATTTTCTTTTTCAACACTTATACACTGACTTTTATAAACACTAATACGGAGTACATGTTTTTCAAAATAGTAACATTTGCAATTCTAATCTAATATACTAATTGTTTTGGTCAAATTTCAACAAGTGTATTTTGATGAGAAGAAAAATGACTAAAGTGATATGAATCTAGGTACAATGATTATCAAGTTGAATGAAAATAGACACAAGATATTTGTTGACTAGGTTCTCAATTTATCAGCAAAAGGACAAGGGATTTCTGTTCAAGATGGAGAATCAAACTGATAATGTCAACCCCTGTACATCCTCAAGCCAACGAACAGGCTTAGTCAAGCAACAAGTTGATCATCGGCAATCTGAAAAAATGTTTGGACCAGAGAAGAGGAAGATGGGCCGATGAATTACCACTTGTACTATGGGCTGACTGGACAACATCTAAGAACGATACTGGACAGACACCGTACTCTTTAGTATTTGGCACAGAAGTTGTACTCCCCATAGAAGCAACAATTCCAACCGCAAGATATGGACTGCTGACTCTTGAAGATAATAACTACCTTCTGGCTCAGGATTTAGATACCGTGGATGAACTCAGGGACATAGCCAAGATAAGGATAGCCGCCTACCAACAAAGAATTGCCAGGTCATACAACAAGAACGTAAGAATAAGACGCTTTCATGCTGGAGAGATGGTGCTAAGAAAAGTATTCCAAAATACCCCGGAAATTGCACGCAGGAAAATTAGCTCCAAAGTGGGAAGGCCCCTACCTTGTTGATGCTGAAGCAAGAAAAGGTGCATACTGGTTGTCTACCCCAGACGCCATCCAAATACCTAGAAGCTGGAACGCCCTACACCTTAAGCATTATTACATGTAAGTTGAAATTTTTTGCGATTTCCACACCCAGGTACGAGCTTCATCTCAAACTAGTCTCTTTTTATTTTCTTTCCTTTTTACTTAAATCAAACCTCTACTGACTTAAGAATCGGAGGGGTGTTAGCTAGAGCTAACACCCAGCTCTAACGTATTGCTTTTTTGCAAGATGTCATTAAATAATGAGATGGTCCAAAGCATCCATTTGAAAGGTCAACGTGTGCAGTGATGCATCCCGTCAACATTTCTAAGTTGTAAGGTAACACTCGCTACAGCTTAAAAGATTATACATTTTTTCTAAAGTTTGTTGGTTGCAATAACTTCGCCTTGGCGCACGATTAAGGTATTTACCTTCTACAGTTTAAAAGATTTTACATCTTTTCTAAGTCTATTGGTTACATAACCTCGCATGAGCGCACGTTTTCCCACTATTTGGGAACCAATGGTTACAACATTGTTACATGTTGTCTTTTCAACTTGGTTACAACATTGTTACATGTTGTCTTTTCAACTTGATAATAACATTGACATGTTATCCCCATCAAATGGTTGTAACATTTACATGTTACCAATGAACAACAAAGAGTCCATAATCAACGAAGCAGTCCCAATGTAAAAATCCAAGAAAAAGGGCAAAATGCCCCATAAGACTATGATGTTGAACCAACCTAACATCTCCAAAAAAAGATAATGTATTGACTCTTATGAGTCCTTACAAGTTAAAAAATCTCCTTGAGGATAAATCCTCATCAAATTGTTTTTAAGAAAAAGAGATAAAACATCCTATAGTCATTCAGTGTTACTGCCTTGAGCATCATCAGCCTGCTCAACCTTTCTGGAGGTAACCTCGGCCGCTTTTTCATCATTAATCATCTGCAAAGCTGCATTCTCATCATTCAAGTCCCAGTTCACGTGCTCTCCTTCTTGATATTTCTTGATCATTTGGATTCTTGCTTCGAAAACTGCCTTCGCAGTTTCATTCACCATATCATCACGTAGTATTCTCATCTCCCTCTTATGTCTCACGTCAACACTGGCAAGTCTAGACCTCCATTTTAAAATTTCTTCACCCTTAGCACTGACTTCTAAATTCTTCTCTCTCAGTATCTTGGCAGCGTCCTTCAGATCCCTCTCATATTCGGCTCTATCCATGTCTAAGGTGTCGCACTTTACCTTCCACATTCTGATTTCTTTAGACATCAACTTGGCAATCAAAACAGTCTGTTATCAACAAAACAAGTGATATAGACCAGAATGAAGGGGAATCTATAAGAATGAATGGGTATCTATACAAAAGTTTGCATAAACCAATTACCTGACTCTCTAGCACCTCCTCACTCCGAGTCTGCTTCTCCACATTGGTATCTTGGTCCTCTCTTTTTCTCTTCAAAGTAGCCTTATCGTCCACCTTAGGTATATTCTCTTATATTTTCTTCTTGCCTTTATACTTAGCCACAATATCATTCATCGTAAAGTCGGATTGAGTCACTACAAATAACAATATATGTTAGTATGGATCTATCAAGAAAACAGATCTGATGATACGAAGAATCAAACCTACTTTTTGAAGAAATATTGCAGCTTTGAACTTAGCAAATATGGATGAAAATTGCACCGTCTAGGCTGATCTTGCCGTAATATAGGAAGAGGCACCGGTATGGAAGGGATTTGAAATGATTTGTTGATAATAGAGCCATCCGAGAATGACGGTTACTGATTCCTTTCATGACTCTATAACTTTCTTCAACCGTCACGTGGAGATACACTTGTCAAAACATCAAGACTTTCCGTATTTCAGCATGGAAAAGCCATAATATTTTGGGGGCAATTGTTTCACCCCAAAAAATCCACTTAACATGTTCTACATCTTGGACATCCATCTTGAGGTAACGTCTTGACTTACATCTTGGACTAACGTCTTAAAACTATTTGTTGTATTTTCCTATTTTTCAGGAACAAAAATATAAATAAAAATAGCTCATTTAAACGACTGCATGGACTTGGTCAAACACAACAACACAACGGTCTCATCCATCAACCAAGGAATAACGGCTGATCTTCATCAACAAATGGCGAGATTCTAGGCGGGATATCAGCATGTCATTCAAGATGTTGTTTTTTCAGTTACATTCATACCTATATATTATTCCTAGAACGCACATGTATGCACGTTACACATTTTTGCTTACTCTCATTCTGCACTTGTACTCGAAACTACAATACTCAATAATATTTATTTGGTTTAGGTAGGCTTTCGAAAAGCCTCCCGAGGTTTTTTCCTCGAACGATTGTTCTAAGGGTTTCCTCGTTACATCCTTGCGTTCATCTTGTTTTGTGAGTTACATTCCATTTGTGCCCAAACATCCTTGATTAGAAAAATTTACTTGTTGAAATTTGTCCAAAACATATGTTAGAAGAGGATCCTAAGACTTTTCAAGAAGCTGTCTATGTCCGATTCAGACTTGTGAAAAAGAGTCATGGATGATGAAATTAAATCTATTATTGATAATAAAACATGGACTCTAGTAAATCCTCCTCTTAATACTAAACATATTGGTTGTAAGTGGGGTTTGAAAAAGAAACTCAAAACTGATGGTACTATTGATAAGTACAAGGCAAGATTGGTAGCCAAAGGTTATAGTCAAAAAGAAGAAATTGACTATTTCGAAACATTTTCACCGGTCACTAAAGTTACATCAATTAGAACTATGTTTGCTATAGCATCCGTCTATGGACTAGAGGTTCATCAAATGGATGTTAAAACAACATTCTTAAATGGAGATTTAGATGAGGAGATTTACATACAATAACCCGAGGGTTATGTCACTAAAGGAGAAGAACATAAAGTATGTAAATTAAAGAAATCTCTATATTGACTTAAACAAGCACCAATAAAATGGTACAAGAAGTTTAAGCAAGAAATTCAAAAGTTTGGTTTTAAGAGTAGTAAAGTAGAAAGTTGTGTTTTTACTAAAGTTACTCTTAATTATAATGTTGTTATAACTTTCTATGTCGATGACTTGCTAATATTTGGTTCTGATATAAATTGTATAAATGAAACAAAGAACTATTTAAAGCAAGTATTTGACATAAAGGACTTAGGTCCAGTAGATGTCATTTTAGGGGTTAAGGTAATTAAAAAGGACAAGACTTACATATTAACTCAATCTCATTACATTGAGGAAATATTAAAGAAGTTTAATTATTTTGATTGCAAAATAAGTAAAAGTCCTATTGACCCTCAAATGAAGTTAGTTTCAAATAAAGCGAGGCCGTAAATCAAGGAGAATATTCCAAAATAATTGGTAGCATAATATTTGTGGTTAATCATACAAGACCTTATCTTTCATGTTCAATTGGCATACTTAGTAGATTTACAAGTAATCCAAGTGAAGAACATTGGACGGAACTAAAAAGAGTACTAAGGTACTTGAAATTTACAATAAACTATGGCTTGCATTACAAGTGTAATTCACCTATACTTGAATGTTATAGTGATGCAAATTGGGCATCAGATGTAACCAACTCCAAATCAACGAGTGGTTGGTTATTAACCATTGGAAAAGCGATAGTTGCTTGGTCTTCAAAAAGACAAACATGTGTTGCTTTGTCTTCTATGGAATCTGAGTACATAGCCATGTCAATGGCTAGTAAAGATTTAATATGGTTTAGAAGATTTCTAAGAACTATACCATTTATTGATTCTAAGAAAGGAGCTACAACTTTGTATTGTGATAGTCAAGCTGACATATTCAATACAAAGAATGAGAGAATATCAAATCATATCAAACACATTGCTATGAGATATAATCACATTAGAAATATGGTTTAAAAGGGAAAGATAGCACTTGAGTATCTTCCTACAAATCAAATGTTAGCTGATCCCCTAACAAAATCTTTATCAGGGGATAAAATTACAAAGGTCATAAGAGATATGGGACTGTTACCGGTCGAAACAATGTCTTAATTGAAATCAACTTTATCTTAAGATATAAGTCATAGATTTGTCACCTTATGTTTTAAAGTTAAAAGGAAATTAAATATTAGACATTGGTGAAATGGAAACTTGGATACATTTCAAGTGCATAACTTAAAAATAGTGGGGTTGACACTATTTGAAAGTTTCATATCTGACATATGCACTTTCATTACCACAACGAGATTAGGATGGATTCAAAATCCTTAATAGACTTATAGCTCTCGTAGAATGTGTTGTGGACATTCTCGATAAGTCTACCTATGCAAGTAAAGAAGTGAGAGGCCGCTTCTTATGGATTACTCCGATATAACTCCTAGAGTACTTGTGAAAACTAGAATTAAGCACAAGGCCCAACTACAAGGTGCTGCCAAGATCAAAAGGAACAAGAAATCATATATGACGAAGATATGTCTCCCTAAAGATTTCACATTCAACCATAAAGTTTAAGGCTCGTCCACTTAATGGCTATTTGTTATGTAAAGAAGCTGTAATTGTTTTGTGTTATTATATGTAAATAAGTGGGGGATTGTTACATGTAATATTATTCACATATAATACTCTTCTCCCATATTGAGTTTGTATTTCAAATTTCTTCTTTCATGGTACAAAAGCTTTGTTGTCTTCTTCATTGTGTCTTCTTTATCCCACATGAGATTCCTAATAAAACTTTTGGAGCTAAACTTGTTATATCATAGCTATGTTTGAGGAGTTCCTATGAGCTTGCTTGAGCTTCCCTTTATTATGAGAAAATGTCAAGTGTGACTTAAAGTTTTGAGTATTATATATATATATATATATATATATATATATATATATATATATATATATATATATATATATATATATATATATATATATAAAAGAAAGAAAGAAAGAAAATTTCGGTAAAGTACTGATTTAGGCGAGATGGGACTGTATCATTTTAAACGTTTCGGGTTGTGACTCTTCGAATAGGAATTTGCTATGAGTATGAATGTTCATAGAGGCACACCAGTTCGGCTTTGTTGTGTCTTTTCAAGACAACAACACGAACCCTATAAATTGGGTTGGCCTCTTTCGAAAATACCAACTGAAACAATTAATTCCCTAGTCTTTGTTCTTATCCATTATGTCCTTCGAGTTAAACAGTTAAAGCTTCGATTATCGTTCCATAGTTATTCGAGGGAGTGTACCTTTGAATAAGAGTGCGTAGGTTTTGTATCCTAGAGGTGAAATTCGTTGAGAACCATTACACCATAGTGGGACGAATTAAATACCTTAAAGATAACATCTTTTGGTGTGTCTAACCTACTGATTTCTTACCCACAATCCGAGTCATATACAATATATACAATATATGTAACTTTTAAAGTTGGAGGGACAAAATTGCATTTTTTTAAATTTTGCCTAAAATTAAACAAGTGAATAGTGAAGCAACACTAATCTCTTGCTTCATATTTAAGCATGAGGATATTTTTAAAAACCTATTTATTAAGGATTATATATATGGGTGTACATAATTTTAAATAAATATGTCAAATAATTTCATAAAATAGCAAAAATAGAGGCAATAAAGAATAAAAACAACTGTGAATTTAACTAAAAACAAATGTGAACTTAACAAATATGTCAAATAATCTCATGAAATAGCAAAATACAGGTTATAAAACACTAAAAACAACCGTGAATATAATTTAAAACAATTATTTACTTAACAAATATGTCAAAAATCTCATAAAATTACAAAAATAGAGGCCATAAAATATTAAAAACAACTGTAAGCTTAACTATAAACAAATGTGAACTTAACAAATATGTCAAAAATCTCATAAAATTGCAAAAAATAGAGGCTATAAAAAATTAAAAACAATTGTAAACTTAACTTTGAACTTATTAAATATATCAAATAATCTCATAAAATAGCAAAAATATATAACAAAAACAAACTTTTAACTTAACTAAAAATAACAGTGAATTAAGCAAATGGTAGTCATATTCATTCGTAAATTATGAATTTATCTAAAACAAGTATGAACTTATGTTAGTTGTTTTTTGAATAACTGCGAATTTCTCAAAAACAACGGTGAACTTGTAACAACCGTAAACTTGTCAAATTTGCTCCAGGTTATATGTTAATTGTACTAATTTGATACATATTGACGATACGAACACAACATTAGTTTCAGTTTTTTTTTTTTACTTCTTAATTTTAAGATATTTTATTTTAAAGCTTTGAGCGGAAAAAAGAAAGAGAGAAAATGCAAAAGGAGGGGTTGTGCAGGCGTGCAACGTCATTAAATGAGTGGCATGGGTGTAATTTCGTCTAATTGGCAAGGGACACGCATATCCACCTATAACGTCAGGACCTGGTGACCAATTCGCAAAATATGTGTACTTGGTGGTTGCTTTGTTATGATGAGACTCGATTTGGTAATTGTTCTTTTTTTTTCAAGAGAAAAACCAATTTTACTAATATTTAGAAAAAAAAAAATCATTTAAAAATTGCGATGAGAATATCGTAAATAACTTGAGGTTATTTTAAAACATGTGATGGTTGTATCGTAAATAATTAGATTTTATTTTAAAACATGCACTAACTAACAGTATTGTAATTATCAAAATATATGAAACCTCTTATTACAAACTGACACTTGTTAACTTACATATTGACATTTCATTTTTGAGATTTTCTTTTTCAACACTTATACACTGACTTTTATAAACACTAATACGGAGTACATGTTTTTCAAAACAGTAACATTTGCAATTCTAATCTAATATACTAATTGTTTTGGTCAAAATTCAACAAGTGTATTTCGATGAGAAGAAAAATGACTAAAGTGATATGAATCTAGGTACAATGATTATCAAGTTGAATGGAAATAGACACAAGATATTTGTTGACTAGGGAAAGCCCTTGAACAACTTGTTCGCCGGCATAAAACCCCGGGAGGTTTTGGTACCTGCCTTGACCGAAAGTTTACTAAGTATATTGGTGATTACAGAGCTATGAGCATATCAAAAGGGAACTTAAGCTAGGGTGAAAGTGTGTGCAAAAATACAGTGTTTACTCCCTTTTATACCTCAACTAACGGCTAAGTTTACAAAGAGAAAAAGTAGGCCTAAAATCTCGGGAATAATGCTGATCTTGTTGAGATATATCCGCCATTTGCCGTTGAGGGAGGAGATAATGATTTGTTGCTGAAGAAACGTCTTTGAACCGGTCCTTGCTCCTTTGACACGTTCCCTGAAAAATAGGGTTAACGTAACTATATTCCAACCTGCAGAAGTTCAAGTTGTGATAGAATAACTTAAGTTCGTTAGTACCAAGTTGTTTGATGCAAGTTGTAAACAAGTTGAAAAACGCAGGGCCCAACAATTGCCCCCAAACTTTTTGAATTTTAAATGAGTAATATAAAGAGACAAAAAGATTCAAAAAGTTTGCCAAAAACGGATGAAAGGAACGGCGGTTTTTAAAATGAAAAGGGACGTGATGGGACGGTTTAAGTAGTTTCCAAAGCAAAAAGGCGTAATTGTTTTAATGTCCCAACCGCTTTCAACCTCTTCCACAAATAAATACACTCCTTTTCCAACTCTCCCTTTCACCAAATCAAAATAGTGACTTCAACGGAGGTTTCTAGAGGAAGGGTCGAGGAAGAAGACTGGAGAGAAAACCAAGTAACAATTTTTGGTGAGTTTCTCGTTTTCTTTTCAATTCTCTCTCTGATTTCTTTGCTTAAGTTGAAAAAATGGGGAGGAAGAAGGTGGTAAATATAATCGAAAGTAGTGAAGGTTTACCGAAGGGTTTCGTAACCCAGAACATGTTGAAAAATCCAGATAATGAAAAGTGTTTAATTCCTGCTGCCAACTTAGAGATCATCAAGAAAAATCATGCCATGTCGTATGATACCGAATTTTTCACTCACCCAGACCTAACCTCGGAATGTTACTCTCCTGATTGGGTGTGCTTCCCCGAATACCCCTTTATTATTGGCTTGAAATTCCCTTTCCCAACTTTAATCACCAAATTTTTTGCTTCCACAAACTTAATTACGCCCAAATGATGCCGCAAGGTTGGAGATGCCTTCAAACCCTAGTAAGGTTGAATGCGGAAACAGAGGTAGAAGTTGGTTTGGAGGAATTTGCTTCACAAATGAGATTAGGGATTTTGGTTTAGGAAGATATGGCTTTAGGGTTAGGACTGGTAGAACGTCTTTCTTGAATGACAACAGTGATCCCGCGGATAGAGGGTAGAAGAATAAGTTATTTTTTGCAAGGAGGAGTACCCTGGTGTCGGTGGAGGGTGCCAATTTCAAATGGAGGTCTCAAGGTAGTATAGACAATTTTTCCTTTTCTAATAATGCTTTTTAACATCCTGCTAACTAGTTCCTTGAATTTTCCTTGGCTTAGTTGCGAAACTAGACGTGCTTTTTGCTTACAAGGACAACACAGAGGAGAACGTTAAAAAGATTTATGAGTTGGACTCGTAAGTGAGAACTTTCAAAGCATTGCCAGTCTGATTTGCTGCAGATCCAGAAGGAGAAGTTGAACCTGAAGAAGCCCGAGAAATTGACCCTGAAGAGGCTTTATCTGAGCCTATCAAGATGTCCACAGGTTAACCCGACATCTTAGAACTCCAACTAGCTTCACTTTGTTTCTAATTCCCTTGAATTGTTCTAATTCTACATTCCCTTTTGTAGCCACTCGGTCCAAGGACACTGTGAGTGCTGCTGACCTACTAGCCGTGGCTAGGGCGAGAAGCTTGGCGAAGAAAGTTAGTAAGCCTCCTCCTCCCAGGTCTGTTGTATCAAGCTCTGACGTGAATGTGACCAAGAAGAAAGAGGAAGCAAAGAAGATAAGAGAAAACTGGTGGAGGCCGAGGCCACAGATACAAGTGAAGACATGGATATGGTGAAATTAGGAGAAAGGTTTAAAGCTGCAGTACCAAGTTTTGTTGATAAGGTAAAAAATGAAAAACCTTGAACCTTACCAATGAATTTATAGAATATTAACACTTCCTTTTACACAGGAAATTATGGGTCCTATCATGGCCCACGTTGATGCTCTGAAAATTAAGGCGGCAAGGTGCAGTTACGAAGCTGCAGAATCGAGGAAGGAAGCCACCAAGTATGCTAATGAAGTAGAGAGACTGAAGAAGGAAGGGAACAAGCATGCCAGTGAAGTAGAGAATTTGAAGAAGGACTTTGAGCGCTTGGGGAAGGAAGTGGAGGTTGTCCGAGCCGAGAACAAGGCCCATTTGAAGGAACATGAGGCCTCAGAAGGGAACTTCAAGTTCAACGCAACCAAAACATTGCTAGAGGCTCGAATTCAGATGATGGAAGAATATAAGAATGGTCAAGCCACAACTTGGAACTTGGAGGAAGAGAGAAAAATTTTAGAGGATCACATGGGGGAACCCGCGGATGCAGAGGAGGTGAATTCGATGGCTCTTGAAACTTTAATTGACGACACAGATAAGGTTTTGAGTACCATGGTGGTAGCTCAGGTTGGAGAAAATAATCAAGGGGAAAAGTCAAATGCAACACCGGCGGCAGCGGGCCAGGAAGTTTAAAAACAATTTGAAACTTTGTTTGAATATTTTGGATGGGTGAACAAAAACAATTTCTCTTTTGGTTTTTATTCGTCATTCCTTTATTGGTATGCACAGAAAATGGGGGGCATGTCCCCAAAACAAGTTTTATTTTGGCATGTAATGGCTCATAAGAGCCCAAAACAATTTATTTGGGGGTACTAGGTTGGTCTAGTACTCCAAGCTTTCTTAGGTTTTTAGGGACTGGTTGGCTTACCCAACTTGTCCTCTAGTTGCAAAAATCTTTTGGAAACACTTAACGGTTTTTAACAAAGTATTTTATGCCTTCAAGAGATACTTGTTTGTTCTTTAGATAACATGTAGATGTTATAAGCCGTAGGTAACATGATAATGTTACAACCAGTAGTTCACAACTTGAATAAGTGTGAAATCGTGCGCCCAGGCGAAGGTGTCAAAACCTTAATTCGTAAGAAAAGATGAATATCTTTTAACCATATGTAAATTGTACCTTTGATAGAGGTATCCGTTTGAAGAGATAGAACAAGTATCAGCCGTCCTGGCGTGTCAACAAGTTCTATCCCTCTCCAGCTAGAATTTCAACAAGTATCAGCCGTACTGGCGTGTCAACATGTTGAAATTCTTCTTCCTAGATCTAAACATGTTGGAGCCGTACCGGCGTGTTAACATGCTTAGACCTACTCCAACTTTAGGTCCCAACAAGTATCAGCCGTACTGGCGTGTCAACATGTTGAGCCTACTTCGTTTGATCAAGTTGTACCTTGCAAAACAAATTCATGTTAGGGTTGGGCGTTAGCGTAGCTAACGCCCCTCCGATGCTTAAGTTAGTAAGGATTCTCAATAAAACTCGGTAACTTGAAATACATGAATGAACTTGACAACTAAAAATAAATCGTACCTGAGAAGTCTAGTTGCAAATAACTGGACTTACATAAAATAAAGTTTTAAGTGGATGGCGTTCCAACTTCTAGGGATTCTGTCTCCACTTGGGGTTGATAACCAATATGCACCTTTGCCAGCTTCAGCATCGATGAGATATGGTCCTTCCCACTTGGGAGCTAGCTTACCTGCATTCAATTCTCTTGTATTTTGAAATACTTTTCTCAAAACTAAATCACCAACCTGGAACCTCCTGACTCTGACATTTTTGTTGTAAGACCTAGCAATTCTTTGTTGATAAGCTGCCATCCTTATCTTGGCTAAATCCCTGATCTCGTCAATAGTTTCTAAATCTTGGGTTAGCAAGAGATTATTTTCATCTTGAGTTAATAAGCCATACCTTGCTGTTGGAATTGTCACCTCGATTGGAATTACAGCTTCTGCTCCATACACTAAAGAATATGGAGTTCTACCTGTGGCTCCTTTTGTAGTGGTCCTATCTGCCCAAAGTACAAGAGGTAACTCTTCGGCCCACTTTCCCTTCTTTTGATCTAGACGCTTCTTCAAGTTGTTGATGATCAACTTGTTGCTTGATTCAGCTTGACCATTGGCTTGAGGATGAACAGGCATAGATATGATCAACTTGATGCCCCAGCGAGTACAAAAATCTCTGGTCTTCTTACTTATGAATTGTGACCCGTTGTCACATATAATCTCTGATGGCACGCCAAACCTGCTAATTATGTTTTTCTTAGAAACGAGATTACCTCCTTATCTCTTACTTGTACATAAGCTTCTGCCTCGATCCATTTTGAGAAATAATCGGTCAATGCCAACATGAACACTTTGCCTCCGGGAGCTTTAGGCAGCTTGCCTACAATGTCCATGCCCCACTGCATGAAAGGCCAAGACGAAACAATAGGGTGTAGAGGCTCAGCGGGTTGATGCAAGATGTTACTGTGTCTTTGGCAGGCATCACACTTCTGTACATAGCTCATGGCATCTTGGCGCATGGTTGGCCAATAATATCCTATCTTGAGGGCCTTTGATGCTAACGCCTTTCCGCCAGAATGATTCCCACATATTCCTTCATGAATTTCTTTAAGTACCAGTTCAACTTGCTCATTATCGACACATCTCAAATAGTATCCTGCAAAAGACCTCTTGAATAGCACATTATCTATCAAAACGAAAGTTGAAGTACGAATCTTAAAAGATCTAACATTCTTAATATCTGGTGGAACAGTTCCAAGTTGAAGGAACTCAATTACAGGTTGGGTCCAAGAAGGTTTAACATCTTGTGCCCCAGTAGGTTGAGTAACCACTTGAGTTTCCTCAACTTGGTCTATTACCGGGTACTTAATATAAATAATGGGGATACTCGTATGCAACATTGATTTGCAAGTTGAACCCAAGTTGGCCAAGGCGTCTGCTTCTGTGTTCTCCTCTCTAGGGACCTGCTTCAAAGAGAATGATAGGAATTTCGAAGCTAAAGCCTTAACATGTTGGAGATACAGAGTCATCTTGGAATGCTTCGCCATATAACTGCCACTAAAATGGTTAGCTAGCAATTGAGAATCAACAAATACATTTATATGTGTAACATTTAAACTTAAAGCTGTGGTTAGACCCATGATTAAAGCTTTATACTCAGCTTCATTATTTGTTGCACTGAATTCACAAGATACAGCTTGAGATATGATATCACCTTGAGGGGATTTTAGGACTATTCCCAAGCCAATTCCTTTGGAATTTGAAGCTCCATCTGTAAACAGTGTCCAAAATCTAGGAATAGTTTTACCTTCAAGTTGTTGTACTTCCAGCTCCACCTCGGGTTGCAAACTTGGACTGAAGTCAGCTACGAAATCGGCTAGGGCCTGAGATTTGATGGCTGTTCTTGGCTCGTACGAAATATCATAAGTGCTCAACTTGACCGACCACTTGGCCAATCTGCCCGACATCTCTGGAGTTCTCAACACATTCCTTATAGGATAATTAGTTCTAACAGTTATAGAATGCGTTTCGAAATAATGACGCAGTTTTGTAGCAGCAGTAGTTAAGGCTAATATTAATTTTTCAAGATGAGAGTACCTTGTTTCAGCGTCTAATAGAGACTTACTTACATAGTAAACAGGATGCTGTTCACCTTGGATTTCCTTCACCAATACTGCACTAACAGCATTTTCAGATACAGCCAAATATAAATAAAGGTGCTCACCATGCTCTGGTTTGGCAAGTAGGGGTGACGTCACCAAATATTCTTTAAGTTGCTTAAAAGCTGCCTCATGTTGGTCAGTCCATTGAAAGAGTTTATTCTTCCTTAATACTTCATAGAATAACCTGCACTTATCAGATGATTTAGATATAAATCTATTCAAAGCAGCTACTCTACCTGTTAACCTTTGGACGTCTTTGATATTCTTGGGAGATTCCAAGTTGAGAATGGCTTTGATCTGTTCGGGACTGGCTTCAATTCCTCTCTTGGTCACCATATATCCCAAGAATTTACCTGCTCTAACACTGAAGTTGCACTTTGCCGGATTGAGCTTCATGTTGAAGGCTTTCAAGATGTTGAATGCCTCAGCAAGATGCTCTACATGATCTTCAATACGCTTGGACTTTACTACCATATCATCTATGTAGACTTCCATCGTCTTGCCAAGTTGATCTTTGAACATCTTGTTCACCAGCCTCTGATAAGTTGCCCCTGCATTTTTAAGACCAAATGGCATAGAAATATAACAATATATACCTTCCAGAGTCATGAATGCCGTATCTTTTTGGTCCGAGGGTTCCATTTGAATTTGTTGATACCCTGAAGACACGTCCATGAACGTCAAGATATCGTGGCCAGCTGTCTCATCAACTAGAGAATCGATATGAGGAAGAGGGAATGGGTCTTTCGGACAGGCTTTGTTCAAGTCTGTGAAGTCCACGCACACTCGCCACTTGCCATTCCTCTTCTCTACCACCACAACATTAGCTAACCACCTTGGATATTGAACTTCCCTGATCATCTTGGACTTCAAAAGCCTCTGAACTTCATCCTTTATGATCTGGTTCTGCTCCTGGGTAAACTTTCTTCTTTTCTGGTGGACAGGTCGGATGGTGGGATCTATGTTCAACTTGTGAGTAATGATGTCCTTTCTTATTCCTGTCATGTCCTCGTGCTTCCATGCAAAACAACATTTCTGGATTTTCAAGAATTCAATCAGCTCCTCTTCAATTTCGGATGGGAGGTCTACCCCAACTTGCACTTGGGCCTCAGGATTCGATGCATCAACAGGAACGCTTTTTGTCTCATGCTCTACTGCTTCAAGAACATCCTGGGCCTTTTTCTTTAATTTCTATGCTTGCCGAGGGGCTGAACTTGCTTTCATGTTGACCTTGTAGCATTCTTTGGAGACTTGGTTGTTTCCCTTCAACTTGGCCACGCCCCAGGGTGTTGGAAACTTGACGCACTGGTGATAAGTTGACGGCACGGCCTTCATGTTGTGTATCCAAGGTCTTCCCAAAATGACATTATACGAGGAAGAGCATTCGATCATACAGAACCTTTCCATAGCATTCATACCCTCCAAATAGATAGGCAACTTGATTTCCCCAACTGTTTGCTTTATCTCACCACTGAACCCTACCAGCACGGATGAATTCTTCACAACTTCAGACAAGGGAATACCCATATCTTCAAGAGCATGAGTGAAGATTATGTTGACTGAGCTCCCGCCATCAACCAGAATTCTCTTGACCACACAATTGGCAATCTGCACTTGAACAACTAGACCATCATGATGAGGATCCAACGTGTTGTCCTTATCTTCATCTTCAAAGGAAATAACATGACCATCGGTGAAGTCACGACGCCTTGAAGGCAATTCTGATTGATCCTCCTTAGAGCTTTTGGCATGACGCTTTGCTGCAGAGTAAGTTGTTCAACAAATATGAGATCCACCTGAAATGACATTCACTACCTTGGTGGCTAGAGGTGGCGCGACTTTCTCGGGTCTCGGCTGCTCCCCTGAATCAGGCTCTTTAGACTCACTTCTGACCCTCTTCTTGCCCAACAAATCCTTAAGAAGACCCTTGGACAATAAATGAGCAATTTCTTTCCTCAAGGCAAAACAATTCTCGGTGGTATGCCCAAAATCCTCATGAAAAGCGCACCACTTGGACTTGTCCTTCCAAGTTGTTGACTGGTCGTTCTTCTTGGGCCACCTTGCTTTATCTCCAAGATTTCCCATGGCACACAGGATTCCTGCAATGTCCACAGAAAAGCAAGATTCAAATTTTTGGATAATCATTATCATCTCCCTCTTGATCATCATCTACAACATGAATTCTAGAAGATTCAGATTTAACAGGGGGTTTGCCCCTGTTGGACTTATAGTGATGGGAATCCGATTTTCTGTCAGAGGGCTTAAATAGAGGAGTAGGAGTCCTCCCAGTTGACTTTCCCATCGCCAAGCTGTCTTCCTCCAATCTGATGAAAGGCAAGGCCCTGGTTCTGATTTCTTCAAGTTGTTTTGCAGGGGTCATCACCAACTCGTTATAGAACAATGAGCTCTTCTTCAAGCCTATACGGAATGCTTCCGTAGCGGTGGAGATGTCCAAGTTGGGTATAGTCACTGCCTCCTTGTTAAACCTGTGCAAATACTCTTTAAGATTTTCTTTAGGCTGTTGCACAATTCTATAAAGATCACTAGTCAACTTGTCAAATGCCCTGTTGCACGAAAATTGATTAATAAACATATTGACAAGTTGAGCATAAGAAGAAATAGAATTTAGAGGAAGCCCTGCTAGCCATTTTAAGGCTGGCCCTGACAAAGTAGAGTCAAAGCCCCTGCAAAAATATGCTTCTTTAAACATAGGGGGGATACTTATGATATCCATTGATTCCTGATACAGCAACACATGCTCTGTGGGGTCGGTGCTTCCATCATACTTCTTCATATGAGGGACTGAAAATTTCTTTGGGATCTCCACACTAGCTATTGCTGGAACAAAACGAGATTCATTATAGCAAGTTGGAGAAACTTGGTGGTATGGCACATTGACTCCAGGTATGCTTCGAAGCAAATTCTTTATAGTCTGCATTTCCTTAACAAGTTGGCTCTCTGCGAAAAGAGGATTGTTATTAAACTGAGATGCAGAAGTATCAAAAGCATTAAAGAAATTCCCTGTTTACCCCATTGTGGGTGTAGCATAGGTGTAGCAAGATGACAGCACAGGTTGACTAGCTGGAAGGCTGAATCTTGGTTGCTCAATTGGAATGGACGTCACGATTGTGCTCTCTGCGGGCAGGGTATTAGTCATAGGGATATCCCCAACATGGCTTGGTCCTGTACCTGCACCAAACAAAGATCTAGGAAGTAAAGGTGAAAATGGAGTAGATACTTGAGTTTCAACTTGCTTCCCTTTACGCAGGTTATCAATGGCGTTGAATATCATGGCGTTCGTATGCTCCTGACCATCCAACCGATCACTTACTTTCCTCAACATGTCCGCCATGTTGGACAGTATCTCCAAATTGACAGCTTCCGCACTTGGAGAGGGATTGCCTTGGGTGCCAAAAACAGGAAGCGGACGACTCATATCAGCTTGACTGCCGGACGATGGATTAGCCATTTCTACTCGAATAATCAAAGTTTCCCACAGACGGCGCCAAATTGTTTTGGTCAAATTTCAACAAGTGTATTTTGATGAGAAGAAAAATGACTAAAGTGATATGAATCTAGGTACAATGATTATCAAGTTGAATGGAAATAGACACAAGATATTTGTTGACTAGGGAAAGCCCTTGAACAACTTGTTCGCCGGCATAAAACCCCGGAAGGTTTTGGTACCTGCCTTGACCGAAAGTTTACTAAGTATATTGGTGATTACAGAGCTATGAGCATATCAAAAGGGAACTTAAGCTAGGGTGAAAGTGTGTGCAAAAATACAGTGTTTACTCCCTTTTATACCTCAACTAACGGCTAAGTTTACAAAGAGAAAAAGTAGGTCTAAAATCTCGGGAATAATGCTGATCTTGTTGAGATATATCCGCCATTTGCCGTTGAGGGAGGAGATAATGATTTGTTGCTGAAGAAACGTCTTTGAACCGGTCCTTGCTCCTTTGACACGTTCCCTGAAAAATAGGGTTAACGTAACTATATTCCAACCTGCAGAAGTTCAAGTTGTGATAGAATAACTTAAGTTCGTTAGTACCAAGTTATTTGATGCAAGTTGTAAACATTTTGAAAAACGAAGGGCCAACACTAATATTATATTAGCACTTCTAAACCCAAACACTCTAAATAAAAATAGAGGTGGTCTCCCGTGAGAACAAGGGGATCCGTCTCATGCATGAGACGGGTCGACCCATGACCCATGGTGACACGTTGGCTGCCAATTAGGATTTGTTATCAAACAGTAAGCTATTGCTGGTGCATATCACGTGCCACCGCTTATGACCAGCACCGCACGTTTCATTATTCTCTGCATTTGTTTATGCGTCCTGACATTCATGTGCTCAAGGTTGGGTATCAATTTTTTTATTTTTTTTTCTTTTTGCTTTTTTTTTTTAGTTTTTATATTATTTTTTCGGCTTTTCAGTGTTTTAGAAAAAGTAATAGTTTATACAAGTAAATGTAACACTTTGATAGATGAAATTGTAACATATTTCTATAGATAATTATTTTTTCGGCTTTTCAGTGATTTAGAAAAAGTATTACATTATTTTTTCGGCTTTTCAGTGGTTTAGAAAAAGTAATAGTTACCATCTCTTAATGTAATGACTGAATGTATTATTACTTTAAGTCATTGATAATGTAATACTTAAAAAAAAACACTATTACTTCACAAATGTAGTACTATTACTTATAGCAATACCAACTATTACTTAAACAAATGAGAAGTATTACTCAAAATGAAAATAGTTCCTAAAACTATTATTAGTTAAAAAAAATAACACTATTACTTCACAAAGTGTAGTACTATTACTTATAGCAATACCAACTATTACTTAAACAAATGAGAAGTATTACTCAAAATGAAAACAGTTTCTAAAACTATTATTAGTTAAAAAAAAAAATAACACTATTACTTCACAAAAGTGTAGTACTATTACTTATAGCAATACCAATTATTAAATTATGTTATAGTAACTATTATTTTTCACAAACCGAAAAAAAAAACAAAATATAAAAATTAATTTTTTTTTTTTTTTGGACCCAAACAGGGGATTAACCCGGCGGTTGTCAAAGGGCCTGAATTCATGGAGGTCAGTGGTAACGGTTGAAGAGGGATGGAGGCAAAGGAGGTGGAGCTTTCAAAAGCGGAAGCTCTATCGATGCTATTGTAAGAATAAAGATCAATCAAAGCTGTAAGAATAAAGATCAATCAAAGCTGTGGAGAGAGGTGTGGAGGTATTGGCGCTGATGGAGGCGCCGGAGATTGACCGGAAAGTTGTGGTGTTATTATTATTGTCCTCTGAGTGGACTTTGGAGGAGGAAAGACTAGATGGTTCGGGACGAACGTAGCAGAAAGAGTAAAAACATTTTTTTGTCCGGGTTATGGATCCGACCCGTCTTATGGATGAGACGGGTATTCTTATTCTCGTATAAGTCTTTGTCATAAAAATATTGTCACTTATTAACACAGACGGACATTGCTAGATACAAACATTGCACCTTTAAACACTAATTAATATTGCATTTTGAACACAAAGGAATTTCTAAATATTAAAAATATCACTTCTAGCATTGATGTTTCTAAAACACTAACATTAACAATTCCAAACAATATCATTGACTTTTAGACACAACAATACAATGGCAAATCCAAGCACTCACTGACACTTATTAACTACACATTGACCCTTCTTAAACTCAAACACAAGCAATTAATAATAAGTGTTAATCGAATATCTATAAGTTTCATTTTAATTTTAAATGCTATACGTGTCAGGATAAAACCTCTCACGTAATAATATAATATTAACACTGATTACTTAAAGAGTTGGTCTGGCGAGAAACGTGTTTCTCCTTACTGTATGGAGAAACGGAATTTTTAATATCCAGAAACCTTCAAAATGAATATCCAGAAATTTTCAAAATGAATATTCAGTAACTCATTTTGAAATTCGAACGATTAGATACGTCATACATACGTCCCATAAATATAATCTCCTTTTTAAAAAAAATAAAAATAAAAAACACTTAGATTGAATTTTAATCAATTATGTGATGTTAATTTATTATCCTAATTAAAATCTAAAAATTGTTATTGCTAATACTTCTAATGTTTTATTCATAATAAATTTTAAACTTTCATTTGAATAAATAATTAATATAAAAATAATGATCAAAGTTTAACAAAAATATCTCAATAAAAATGTGACTTATGAGAGTATTTATTATGGGACACTTTTTAGGGACGTCTAGAGTATCAATTAAGAATTTTCCATCGTTACCAATTTATCTAGAGGGGATATTTTTATTGTTATTTAAATGATGGTTCATTTTGTTTAATACAATGCAAAAAAATGTTTTTTCAAAATTTCTTGTTCAATAAATTTTATGATTTATTTTTTGTACTTTCAATGAAATATACTCCTTCCGTCCCAAAATGTTTGTCCCATTTGACTTTTTTGTTGAACTTTGACCACAAATATATGACAATTTAATTATGTTCATGAAATTCTAAAAATTCCTATTGATTCACCATTAATAATATTATCAACAACAACTTTTAAAATTTCATAAACATGATTAATCTCTCATAAATTTGTGGTCAAAGTTCAACAAAAAAGTCAAATAAGACAAACATTTTGGGACGGAGGGAGCATAATATTATTGCATAATTTCCTCCTCTTCTTATTCCTATCACTACAAGGAAAATCCATTTTAGCTACGGCAAATTCCGTAGCTAAAATGAAGATTCCGTAGCTAAATCGTGTTTAGCTACGGATTTATTCCGTAGCTATTCCGTGGGTGCAGGTTTGTCGCTAAATTGGGCGTCGCTATTTTGTAGCTATTTTAGAGACGGATATGTCCGTCTCTAATTTAGAGACAGATATGGCCGTCTCTAAATTAGAGACAGATATGTCCGTCTCTAAATTAGAGACAGATATGTCCGTCTCTAAATTAGCTACAGATATGACCGTCTACGGATTAGCGACAGATTTTCCGTCTCTATTTAATTTGTCATTTTATTTTCGAACCATTTTAGCGACGGATATTTCCGTCGCTAAATTGATATTTTTTTTAAAAAAAATTAAATATATATTTAAAAATATATATTAATATATTTTAAATATATATATATATATATATATATATATATATATATATATATATATATATATATATATATATATATATTAAAATATATAAATATATATTTTTAAATATATATTAAATCGATCCTTTACCTTTTTTATTTTTAAATCGGTCCCTTAACTTTTATTATTTTCATATCGGTCCCTTAACTTTTATTATTACCAAATCAGACCCCTAAATTTCTTTTATACTCAAATAGTCCTCACAAACTTCCACCACCAATGCGGAATAGGCCAAGTTTGGCCCCAACAAAGAATCCTCCATGCCGCCAAATGGCCCGGAAGCTCGGCCAAGACACAAAACCTGAGGCGGCCGCATGGAAACCAATGAGGCGTGCGCCTCAACCTCAGTAATTTGGCCCCAAAATTGACACATTGATGCGGCCGCATGAAGCAAACTGAGGCGGCCCCTTCACCTCCAGTAGCACCACTTCTGATATTCCAAATAAGCATCATCCTCAGTTGAATCTATGACTAAAATCAACCACCAAAACGCCATGAATTCAAATCAAATTTGTACTCCTCTGTCTTCTAGCAAGCTCAATTTCATTTCTTCTTCCCTCAATGCCGGGGGTTTCCACTACGCATCACGTGTGTGGTGTGTATTGATCTTATTGAATCCAACAAAATCAACAAAAAAATCAAAATCAAAATCAAAATCCAACCAAACCGAAATCCAACCAAATCAAAATCAAAATTCGGGTTTTGATTTAGAGCGATAGAGAGAGAGAGAGACAGAGAGAGAGAGAGAGTTTACCATACTAGGTTTCCACGAATTGAACGGCGAGGCTGAAGAGACGGTGAGGGAGACGGCGGAGGCTGAGACGTTGAGAGAGAGAGAAAAGGGTTGCCGGTTTGAGGAGAAAGAGAGAGAGAGTGACGGAGGGAGAAGAAGACTGAAGTCGTGGTGTCGCTGGTGGATGAAGAAGACGGTGAGGGAAATGAGAGAGAGAGAAACCGTCGATCTGGTTTTTGAAATGTGGAAAGAGAGAGAGAGAAATGAGGAGAGATATAGGGAGGGGAGTAACTGATTTTACTTAAAATGTTATGGCCTTTGGATTGAATGGTTTGAAGGGTTGGATATAGCTTTGACTCTTAATCCCCGTGAAACTTTGAAACCCAATCAAACAATGCCACATCACGTATTTATATTTATTTCACACTATATTATACACTAACTAAAATATTTATGTCTAATATTAAGAATAATAATATTTATTATTAATAATATTTATTAATAAATTATTAATTATAAAATTAATTAATTAATTAATATTAATATTAATATTAATTATATACTCCCTCCGTCCCGCCGATCTTAAGAAATTTTCAAATGGCAGGGGGATTAAGGAAATTGTAAATGTTGTGAGTGTAATAGTAAAATAGGAGAGAGAATAGTAAATTATAATGGTATTGTGAGTATTAAAATAATGTAAGAGAGAGAATGAGTGGAGAGAATAGTGATAAAAACTTTCCATTTTGGGAATTCTTAAGATTGGTGGGATGCCCAAAATGAAAAGTTTTCTTAAGATCGGTGGGACGGAGGGAGTAATCAGTAACAATATAAATAATAGTATTAATAATAAGTAGAAATTTTTATTATTTTTTATTGAATAGGAAAAAATATTTTAGATTTTTTTTAGAACTGAAATTTACAAAAAGTTATCTAAAATATTTACATGCTTTTATTTTATTTACCCAAAATTTAGTTATAGTAATATGCCTAATATCAAGAATAATAACATTATCATATAGTTAATAATAATACTTAATAATAAGACTAATAATGATGTTATTGTTAATTATTCAATTATATAATTGAATAAAATAATAATAATAACTAGTAATAATACATAACATAAAAAATAATAATGTTATTAATTAATAATAATATTCATTAATTTAATTATTTTAAATTTATTAATAATAATTTAATAATTTAAACTTCTAAGAAATATTAATATACCTAAGTAATAATTGATATTAATAAATTAAAAAAATACTTATTAACAATAACAATAATTTTATCTTTAAAGAAAATAGTAATTAGTAATAATACTTAATAATAAGACTAATAATGATGTTATTGTTAATTATTCAATTACATAATTGAATATATTAGTAATTATTATTGAATAATTAATAATAATATTAATAATATCTAGTAATAATACATAATATCAAAAATAATAATTTTATTAATTAATAATAATACTCATTAATTTAATTATTTAAAATTTATTAATAATAATTTAATAATGTATAAGGGTATAGGATTTAGGGTTTAGAGTTTAGGGTCTAGGGTATAGGATATCGGATTTAGGGTATAGGGTATAGGATTTAGGGTTTAGGGTTTAGGATTTAGGGTATAGGGTCTAGGGTTTAGGGTTTAGGGGTTAGGGTATAGAGTTTAGTGGTATAGGGTATAGGATTTAGGGGCTCGCTATAGGGTATCATGTATAAGGGTTAGGGTATAGGGTATAGAATTTAGGGTTTAGGGGTTAGGGTATAGGGTTTAGGGTTTAGGGTATAGGGTTTAGGGGTTAGGGTTTAGGGGTTAGGGTTTAGGGTTTAGGGGTTAGGGTTTAGGGGTTAGGGTATAGGGTTTAGGGTATAGGGTATAGGATATAGGGTATAGGGTATAGGGTTTAGGGGTTAGGGGTTAGGGTATAGGGTTTAGGGTTTAGGGTTTAGGGTTTAGGGGTTAGGGTTTAGGATTTAGGGTTTAGGGTATAGGGTTTAGGGTTTAGGGTTTAGGGTATAGGGTTTAGGGTTTAGGGGTTAGAGTATAGGGTTTAGGGTTTAGGGGTTAGGGTATAGGGTTTAGGGGTTAGCTATAGAGTATCATGTATAAGGGTTAGGGTATAGGGTATAGAATTTAGGGTTTAGGGGTTAGGGTATAGGGTATAGGGTTTAGGGTTTAGGGTTTAGGGTTTAGGGTTTAGGGTTTAGGGTATAGGGTATAGGGTATAAGATTTAGGGTTTAAACCCCAAACCCTATACCTTGAACCCTAACCCTAAACTCTTAACCCTAAACCCTAAACCCTAACCCCTAAACCCTATACCCTAACCCCTAAATCCTAAACCCTATACCCTAAACCCTAAAACCTATACCCTAAACCCTAAACCCTAAACCCTAAATCCTATTTTAAAAATTTTTATTGACTAAAAAACAATATTTTAGCCTTTGTTAATCAGTGATTTTTTTTAGAAAAAGTTATAGAAAAAAAGATAGAAAAAAACTAAACAAATGAAAGTATATAGAAGAAAAGTCAAAAGAGGGACGGACTACCCTATATTTATTTTTTTATTTTTTTAAAAATTTTTATTGACTAGAAAACAATATTTTAGCCTTTGTTAATCAGTGGTTTTTTTTAGAAAAAGTTATAGAAAAAAAGATAGAAAAAAACTAAACAAATGAAAGTATATAGAAGAAAAGTCAAAAGAGGGACGGACTACCCTATATTTATTTTTTATTTTATTTAAAAATTTTTATTGACTAGAAAACAATATTTTAGCCTTTGTTAATCAGTGGTTTTTTTTAGAAAAAGTTATAGAAAAAAGATAGAAAAAAACTAAACAAATGAAAGTATATAGAAGAAAAGTCAAAAGAGGGACGGACTACCCTATATTTATTTTTTTTTTTTTTAAAAATTTTTTATTGACTAGAAAACAATATTTTAGCCTTTGTTAATCAGTGGTTTTTTTTAGAAAAACTTATAGAAAAAAGATAGAAAAAACTAAACAAATGAAAGTATATAGAAGAAAAGTCAAAAGAGGGACGGACTACCCTATATTTATTTTTTATTTTTTAAAAAATTTTTTATTGACTAGAAAAAATATTTTAGCCTTTGTTAATCAGTGGTTTTTTTATAAAAAGTTATAGAAAAAAGATAGAAAAAAACTAAACAAATGAAAGTATATAGAAGAAAAGTCAAAAGAGGGACGGACT